>UESW01004553.1:1018688-1140657 GCA_900491605.1 Calamus simplicifolius | reverse complement strand
CATGCATTCTATCCCCGTGTTGGAGTCGGCTCCAGACACTGTAAGTGTCGACTCCGAAACTCTGGGTGTCGGCTCCGAAACTCTGGGTGTCGACTCCGGACCGTATCAAAAATCAGAAAGACATTTGATTGGCCATGGGTCGGCTCCAGACCTTCTGGGTGTCGACTCAGGCTCTGAATTTTGAAACTTACTTTAGGCATTTGATTCAAAACTCGTTTCTTTATGCCTTTTGATTGATCAATATTTTTAAGCCCTGAAACACTATTAAATTTATTAGTAACAAAATGAATATACTCATGCTTTTATTAATCATCAAAATCAATAATTGGGTCAACAATCTCCCCCTTTTTGATGATTACAAAAACATTGAGTATATGCATGATTCTAAAAAAATTTTCAAATTGTGATCCTCACAGGTAAGCTCCCCCTGAATGAGGTAGCTCCCCCTATGAAGTTCAATTTAACAATTGTTCTTCTTTCATTTTATTGATACATATCAATTTTAATAATATTTCAATGCATATAACTAATAAAACTCTCTCCCTTTTTTTTAATCAACAAAAAGTAAGAGTTAAGTAAAATGATAAAATTGATAGAATTTTGAGGATCAAAAGATTCATGAAGTATCAGATAATTTCATTCATAAAGAGTCAAGTATTACAAATGAAACTTCATATCAAACATCAAACTATATTTCATTACATTAAATTTCAAGATAAAACAAACAAAACCTATACTTCATTACAAGAAAATCAAAAATGAGTTCTAACAATTTTGCAATTCTTCTACAATCTTTTCATTCCTTCACTTTGAGTCTAACAAATTCTTTTAATCTTCTGTCAACAAATGCACAGCAGTCATAATCTTGTCTTGAAGCTCGCATTGCATTTGGAATATGTCTCTGAGTCTCCGCAATATCCTTAAGTTCTTCAAATATTTCTTGAGATCATTCACTTAAGGATTCGCAGAGAACCAAGAGTGGACTCAATCTTAGAATGCGATCATCCAAAGAATAAAGAGTTTCTTCAAATTCATAAACTTATCAAATTCAGTTTCATTCTTCTGAGCAAAATAAGCTTTGAGTTGCTCTAACTGAATGTCTGAAAATCCAACTGATGAACAAATGGTGGACAGGAACTGGAGCAGGAGCAGGAGCAGGAGGTGGTGAAGCTAGGCTCTGGAGGATGCCTCTGAAGGACCAGCCTCCAGAAGTCTAATCTCAGTGGCTCTCTCATCCAGTCCTTTCCTCTCCCATTTCCATTTACTTTAACAAATCCCATTCGATGAAGTAGCCAAACTATAGTAATCAGTATGCCTAAGATTCTTTGAAGGCTCATTGTCAGAAATCACAACCTTGGCTTCTAAAAACCATAGTTAAGATCATACCATAGGGCAGTGAAGATCTCTTTTCCCCCAGCCTCAGCCATATAAAAATCATCATGCAGAAGGTTAATAGGCTGCCTGTCAGAACACTGTCCATCACCAAATGTCTCGCTGAGACATACTCAAATCTGCCAGTCTTAGGGAATAAAATTCTACTGCATATGTTGTGAATAATCTAAGTTCCAAGGGCAACTGATTAGCAAATTTCTTCAAATTCAAAACATCTCTCCTAACATCCTTGATAGTGCTGACCTCTCACTATGAAAAGTATAATCCAGTGATAGGAATTTAAAGATTTCCTAAGAAAGTAAGGTGACTCTCCTCTAACAGTGCTTACAATCCCCATCTCCTCTAGACAAATTGTAGAATTCCTTACTAGGGCCGGATAGGTGGGACATCTAATGAACAACTTTCTCCCATCCCATCTTTGATTTGTCTTCCAATTGAAAAACCCTCCGACTCAAATAAATCAAAATCAACCTTTCTACCCATAGTAATAACTCTTCCGCTAAGGTGATCTACCTGAGGAGATGTGGAGCAGGATGAAGGGTTGAGGAATCACTTGGAGACGGCTCGCGAACGGGACGCCTCGCCGTACGCTTTCCTCACGGGAGCTCCAAGACTAATCCTCTCCGCTTAGGAGCCATGGAAATCCTTGGAATGGATTTGAGGAGATTTTTGGGAAGGTTTTGAGAGAGTTTGGAAGGTTTGGAAAGGGATTGAGAATGATTGAAATGACGGGGGTCGACTCTGCCCTAATAAAGTCAACTTGGGACCCCCGTCGACTCCCGCAAAGTTGGGTGTCGACTCCAAGTCGCTAACACAGTTAGCGCTCGAACTGGAGTCGGCTCCACTTATTGTCGCTCCAAGGTTGACACAGGTGTCGACTCCTCAAACTGTCGACTCTAACAGTTTCAGAAAAAAATGAGTTCAAAATTGAAATCAAAATATCATAAGAAAAATCTTTGGAATTGGGAATCAAATTGTATGAAGACTAGATAAATTTCCTTAAAATTATGAAAGAATTTCAAGAAATTAATAGAAATCTAGATAGATTCCTTAAGGTTTCAAATCATTCCAAAGGATCACAAATCCCTAATTCTCCTCTAAGATAACAAAATCTCTCTTCACTTAAAGGTTTTGTAAATATATCAGCTAATTGTTCTTCAGTATTAACATAATCAAGACAAATTTCATTAGCTACATGTTCTCTTATAAAGTGATATCTAATTTCAATGTGTTTTGTTCTTGAATGTTGAATTGGATTTTTAGTTAAATTTATTGCACTTGTATTATCACATCTTATGGTGTTTTATCAAGTGTGATACCATAGTCTTCAAGTTGTCGCTTAATCCATAGGATTTGAGCACAGCAACTTCCAGCTGCAACATATTCAGCTTCAGCAGTTGATAATGCAACCGAATTTTGCTTTTTGCTAAACCATGAGATTAAGTTACTTCCTAAGAATTGGCATGCACCACTTGTGCTTTTTCTATCTAATTTACATCCAGCATAATCAGAATCAGAATATGCAATTAGTTTAATGTGGAGTCTCTAGAATACCATAAACCTACATTTTTGTTCCACTTAATATCTTAGTATTCTTTTAACAGCAATTAAGTGTGATTCTTTAGGTTCTGATTGAAATCTAGCACATAAACATACAGAAAACATAATATCTGGTCTACTTGCTGTTAAATAAAGAAGGGATCCGATATACCTCGATAATACTTTTGATCAACCTTTCTTACCTTCTTCATCTTTGTCCAGCTTGCATGAAGGACTCATTGGTGTTCCGAGGGGTTTCATTGATTCCATACCAAACTTCTTTGAGAGTTCTCTTTGTGTATTTTGTTGATTGATGAAGATTCCCTCTTTGCTTTGTTTGATTTGGAGTCCAAGGAAGAAGTTGAGTTCTCCCATCATGCTCATCGAATTCTCCCTGCATTAACTTGCAAATTCTTGACAAAGAGAATCGTTAGTAGCACCAAAAATAATGTCATCAACGTATATTTGTACTACAAGTAAATCTTTACTTTTCTTTTCAAAAATAGTGTTTTATCAACATTTCCTCTTGTAAAATCATTTTCAATTAAAAATTTACTTAACCTATCATACCAAGCTCTAGGTGCTTGTTTCAAACCATATAAAGCTTTGTGCAATTTAAAAACGTGATTTGAAAATTCATGATCTTCAAAACCTGGTGGTTGTTCTACATAAACTTTTCATTTATAAATCCATTTAAAAATGCGCTTTTAACATCCATTTGAAATAAGTTAAAATTCATATGACATGCAAATGCAAGTAATAATCTAATGGCTTCTAATCTAGCTACAGGTGCAAAGGTTTCATCAAAATCAATACCCTTCTTCTTGATTATATCCTTTTGCAACTAATCTAGCTTTGTTTCTAATTACTATGCCATTTTCATCTAGTTTATTTCTAAAAACCCATTTTGATCCTATTACTGAATGATTTTTAGGTCTTTCAACTAAGTCCATACATTATTTCTAGTAAATTGATTTAATTCTTCTTGCATTGCTAACATCCAATTATTATCTTTTTCAGCTTCTTCAATAGTTTTAGGTTCAATTTGTGATACAAATGCAAGATGATTACTAATATTTCTCATATATGATCTAGTTCTTATTCCTTGAGATGGATCACCTATAATCAATTCCTTGGGATGACTATAGCATATCTCCAGTCTCTTGGAAGATCTATATCATTATGATCAATAACATCATCGTCCTTATGTGAATCATCATCTTTAGCTTCTTGTTCATGATCTGAAGATACTTCAATATTAAGTTTTTCAAGATCTTTTTCAATTATGTTTGTATCTTCCTCATCATCAATCTTTTCAGAACTAGATGCTAAAGATTCATCAAAAACTACATGAATGGATTCTTCAACTACTAAGGTTTTCTTGTTAAATACTCTATAAGCTTTACTAGTTGTTGAATATCCTAAGAATATTCCTTCATCAGATTTAGCATCAAATTTTCCTAAATTGTTTTTACCATTATTATGAATGAAACATTTACATCCAAATGCATGAAAGTATTTTATATTTGGTTTTCTTTCATTCCATAATTCATAAGGTGTTTTCTTTAAGATTGGTCTTATTAGGGCTCTATTTAAGATGTACATGCTGTGTTAATAGCTTCCGCCCAAAAGTACTTTGGTAGGTTACTTTCGCATAGCATGGTACGGGCCATGTCTTCTAGAGTCCTATTTTTTCTTTCAACTACACCATTTTGCTGTGGAGTCCTAGGGGCTGAAAAATTATGATTAATTCCATTTTCAGTGCAAAACTTTCAAATAAGTGATTTTCAAATTCAGTTCCATGATCACTTCTTAGAGATACTATGGTAGTGTTTTTCTCATTTGTGACTTTCTTGAAGAATTTCAGGAATATCGAGAAAGTCTCATCTTTGTGAGCTAAAAACATTACCCAAGTATATCTAGAATAATCATCTACAATCACTAGACCATATTTCTTTCCTCCTAGACTTGTGGTTCTAGTTGGTCCAAAAAGGTCCATGTGAAGTAGCTCTAAGTGCCCTAGAAGTTGAAACAACATTTTTAGATTTGAAAGAACTTCTAGTTTGTTTTCCAAATTGACATGCATCACATATTTTGTTATTTTCAAAATCTAGTTTAGGTAAACCTTTAACTAAATCCATTTTAATTAATTTTGAAATAAGGTGTGTGCTTGCATGACCTAATCTACGATGCCACAACCAACCAATTCATTTATGTTAGCATTGTCAGCAATTAAGCAATGATTACTAAGATAATTTTCTAAATCAACCAAGTAACATTGCCATGTCTATAACCAGTAAATACAATGCTATCATCAATGGAATTAGTTACAGTGCAAATAGAAGATTTAAATGAAACATTAAAGTTTTTATCACATAATTGGCTTATACTAATTAGATTATGCTTTAAACCATCAACATAAAGTACATTATCAATAAATGTAGATGGAGTTATACGAACTTTACCAAGGCCCATAATTGACCTTTACCGTTATCGCCAAACGTAACAACTCCACCTTTCTTTTCTTCAGGGTGATGAATTCATCTTTGTCACCCGTCATATGTCTTGAGCAGCCACTATCAAGGTACCACTTTTTCTTTGATCTTTTGGCTACAAGACATTCCTGCAACATAATTAAACTTATGTTTAGGTACCCAAGCTTTCTTGGGTCCTTCATGGTTAGTAGCAATAAAATTGTTCCTTTCGGAACCCATATTTTTTTGCTTTAACATTTAACTTGTTGTTATTTTTTTTGCATTCAAAGATTTATGTCCCTTTTTTACATTAAAAAAATTTAGCTTTTACAAAATATTTTTCAATTTTTGTTTTATGTATTATACCCTAAACCTGCTTTGTCAAAAATGCTTTTTGACTATCTAAAATTTAGTTTTTGAACTTAGTAAATTTCTCAACAATCTTTATTTTTAACATCTTTCTTTAAAATCATTTTCATTAGAGATTGATTCTTTTTCTTTTTCATTTCAGATTTCAATTTTTTCTTTCTTTTAATCTTTAACTTTAATTAATTCATTTTTCTCTTTAAAATTTAAGTTTTCATTTTTCAAAAACTTATTTCTTTTTCAAATTTAAAATCAATCATAATTCATTGAAAGCTTCAAACATTTCATCAAATGTAAATTCATCATTGGGGTTTCAGTACTTACCTCGTCGTCGTTGGCCATGAAGCAGATATTGCAACTTCCTTTTGTTCTTCTTCGAAGAGACTCTTCACTATCAGTCCAGTTGCCATGTAGGCTTTCTTCTTCTTAAGCCTTTTTAAAGGACAGTCATATCTAAATGCCCTGGCTTTTTACACTCATAACATACTAAGGGCTCTTTCTCTTTTTCTTTTCCTTTCTTTTTTCTTTTTCTCCTTCCATTTTTGCTCCAAATTTCTTTTTGTGGAAGGGCCTCCTTCTTTGCATAAATTTCTTGAATTTTGCAAGGAGGCAGTTTCATCATCATCCTCTTATCACGCTGCTATTTCTGCAGCTTTGAGGGCGATGGTCTTCTTCTTTCTTGACTCATCCTCATTGACATGTTGTTTCACTTGAAGCTCATGAGTCATTAGCGATCCAAGAAGCTCTTCCAAAGGTAGGATTTCAGTCTTTGGCTTCTTGTATGGCAGTCACCTTGGCTTCCCAAGTCTTGGAAGTGACCTAAGAATTTTGCGAACAAGCTCAGAGTTAGTATAATTTACCAAGACTTTTAAACCATTCACAATATCAGTGAATCTAGTGAACATGCATGTGATGGTTTCAGTTTGTTCCATGTAAACAATTCATATTTATGAACCAAAATATTTATTTTGATTCCTTTACTTGGTTTGTTCCTTCATGTGTTATTTCCAACCTATCCCAAATTTCTTTTGCGGAATTACATGTTGAGATTCGGTTGAATTCATTAGAGTCTAAGGAACAATATAAAATGTTAATGGCTTTAGCATTTAATTGTGCCATTCTCCTATCATTATCATTCCAATCCCTTTCGGGCTTAGGAACAATAGTGCCATCAACTAAGTGTGTGGGTGTACTAGGTCCATTATTATTACTCCCCACAATTCATAGTCAAGCTTGAATGAATATTCTCATTCTAGCTTTCCAATATGAATAGTTGGTTCCATTAAATAAAGGAGGTCTATTCGTAGAATGACCTTCAGCAAACATGAACCACTTTGTGTTGCCATAAGGATCTTTAGCCCTTGATCGTGAGATCAAATTCTAAATGAGCACTTGCTCTGATACCAATTGTTGGCCCAGATGGCAACCCAAGAGGGGGGGGTGAATTGGGTTCTTAAAAATTTAACTTTTTAAAATTTTTTGAATTAACAAGATGTGCAAGTGAAATTAAATAACAAGAAAGAGAGATAGAGAGAGACAAATGAGCACGGCAAACACAAGATTTTATAGTGGTTCGGTGCAACCAACACCTACGTCCACTCCCAAGATTCACTTGGGTCCACACTATAATCTCCTAGATTACAGCCGAGTTGTTTTACAAGCTCACAACTCAAACTTGTTGTTTTCCCGGGATCACAACGAACCCAGCTGGTTTTACGGGCTTACCAGCACAAAACCCACACAAGCTAACAAGCTTCCCGAGGTAACTACCTCCACTAATTCAATCCCCCTGATTGAATCAGCAAAAAAAATAAAATGAGTTTAAATACAAAGCTCCTTGAGCAAATATACAAATTAAATAAAAAGGTTAGAAAAGCCTGATTTGAAGCAGATGGTTTGGCTTTTCTTCTTTTCTTCTTCTCCTTTGAATTGAATCAGGCCTCAGCAAGATTCTTGACTTGAGTTGAGAAGTTGGAGATGAAGCTTTTCTCCTTTTTCTTCTTGGGAAATCCTTCGATTTGATCTTTGAAGCTTTGGATTTCTCTTTGAGCTTTTGGAGTGGAGTGGATTGAGCTAGATTTTCCTCTTTGATTTCACTCCTTCTTGGATTTTTTAAGATTTTTTCCTATTTTCTCTCTTTTTCTTTTTCTCTCCTCTTTTTTTGAACCCCCTTTTTATAGATCCATTGAAAATATCCGTTGGAGTGTACCTTGTATCAAAATATAGCCGTTAGAATTAGGTAAAAAAATATTACCGTTTAAGCTGATCTGGCATTTTGAAAATCCGTTCCTGACATGTTGGAGTCGGCTCCAACTTTTCAGGTGTTGGCTCCAAGTCGGTAACCAAAATAGAAAGTACAAAGTTCGTTGAGGAGTCGGCTCTGAAAAAGTTGAGTGTCGGCTCGCCGCATTCGGGAGTCGGCTCCGAAAAACTGTAAGTGTCGGCTCCAGAGAAGTCCAAAAATACGCATTCTGTTTTCGCATTGGAGTCGGCTCCAGACACTGTAAGTGTCGACTCCAAAACTCTGGGTGTCGACTCCAGACCGTGCCAAAATTCAGAAAGACATTTGATTGGCCATGGGGTCGGCTCCAGACCTTCTGGGTGTCGACTCTAGGCTCTGAATTTTGAAACTTACTTTAGGCATTTCATTCAAAACTCGTTTCTTTATGCCTTTTGATTGATCAATGATTTTTAAGCCCTGAAACACTAGTTAAATTTATTAGAAAAAAATGAATATACTCATGTCTTTTATTAATCATCAAAATCAATAATTGGGTCAACATTACTATTGGCCGACCATGCAAAAGGATGCTGACGACCTTGTCCGAGCTTGTGACCCATGCCAAAGACACTCCAGTATTCAGAGGCTCCCCTCCGCCAGTCTGGTCCCCATTTCCTCCGCTTGGCCCTTTGCCATGTGGGGAATGGATATTCTCGGCCCATTTCCACTCGCTACAGGGCAGCGGAAGTTTTTATTCATCTCCATCGATTACTTCACCAAATGGGTCGAGGCGGAAGCAGTTGCTCAAATAACCGAGGCTCGAGCCAAGGACTTCGTGTGAAGATCCATCATCTACCGCTTCGGCCTCCACACACCATCATTACTGACAACGGCAAACAGTTCGACAATCCAAAGTTCCATCAGTTCTGCGAGGAGCATGGGATCCATCACCGCCTTACCTCGATCGGGTATCCACAGGCTAACGGAGCGGCCGAAGCAACCAACCGAACCTTGCTTCAAGGGATCAAAGCTTGACTCTCCAGAGCCCGAGGCAGGTGGGCAAACGAGTTACACCATGTCCTATCGTCCTACCGCACCACCCCGAGAGTGCCCACAGGCAAGACCCCATTTCGAATGGCCTTCGGCACAGAGGCCATCATCCCTGTGGAGATAGGACTCCTTCCCTGCGGGTGGAAAGCTACTCGGAGGAAGCTAGTGACGAGCAGCTCCGCGCCAACCTCGACCTGGTAGAGGAGATCAGAGAAAAAGCTCGGATCAGAATAGCTGCCTACCAGCAGAGAGTGGCCCGTTACCACGCCTCCAGAGTCAAAGGGAAAGCTTTCTTGCCTGGCGACCTTGTTCTTCGAAAACATCTATCTCTAAACCGCTGGAGCAAGGAAAGCTAGCTCCAAACTGGGAAGGCCCCTACCAAGTAGTAGAAGTCGTTGGACCCGGTACCTACAAGATGCAAGATCTAAGCGGAAGATCCATCCCTCGGACGTAGAATTCGGACAATCTCCGCAAGTATCATCAGTAGGGTACGCTCTCTATAGGCTCGCCTTCTTAAATTTTTGTTGGCATATTGTTTCATAATTCATGGCATAAATCACCACAAATTATATCACCAAAAATCATGAAGAAAAATAGATGCTGCTTACCAATCCTCGGCACGACTGAGTTATCTGTTTAAGCAGGAAATCTCTGAACCTCGACTGGGCCGAGCAACAAATCTCGAACCTCGGCTGGGCCGAGCAACAAATCTCTGAACCTCAGCAGGGCAAGCAAATAATCTCCGAACCTCGGCAGGGCCGAGCAACTAATTTCCGAACCTCAGCTGGGCCGAGCAACTAATCTTCGAACCTCGGCTGGGCTGAGCAACTAATCTCCAAACCTCGGCTGGGCCGAGCAACAAATCTCCGAACCTCGGCTGGGCCGAGCAACAAATCTCCGAACCTCGACTGGGCCGAGCAACAAATCTTCGAACCTCGGCTGGGCCGTGCAACAAATCTCCGAACCTCGGCTGGCCGAGCAACTAATCTCTGAACCTCGGCTTGGCCGAGCAACAAATCTCCGAACCTCGGCTGGGCCGAGTAACTAATCCCCGGATCTCGGCTAGGCCAAGCGATGGATTCTAAAGCCCCGGCCAAAACTGGAGTGCATAAAGCCCCGGCTAAAACTGGAGTGCATAAAGCCCCGGCTAAAATCGGAGTGCATAAGTCCTGGTAAAAACGAGGCACGCAAACCTCGACCGAAACTGAAGGACTTCCGAACAGTCCACAGAGCTTCGACCAATTGAAGAATACATCGTGCAATATCATCAGCGGGTACAAATTCCGCGCCTTTAGCAAATCCCTAAAGGCCTCGACAGGCCATACACGGCCGCCTAAGAACCCCAGACAAAGTCGGGGAACCTCTTCTACTACTAAATCCCCGGGCTAACCGAGCAGTGTCCCTGCGCCTTACTGCCTAAGTGATTGTCTCGTTCTGTAAACGAGACCATGATTTACCGCATAAGCCCACGGGACCGCCCAGGTCTCCCTTCGGCCCGAACAGGGACAAACGGTTTTTCCTTTTTTATGGACCAAGCAACGATCTCAGCAGGGAACAAAAGATTGCCAAAAAGGAACTTCACTCTTTATTCATTATAGAGAAAAATATAAAAAGAAAAAAAAAAGTGAAAAATGGCCTTCACAGAGGCCTACTGTCTCCCAGGAGCTATCGGGTCCTCCCTACGCCGAGTCAGCTCGGCGACTTGCTAACGGAGGGATGCTATCACCCCCTCCTGCCGGTCAATGACCTGGCGAAGAGCCTCAGCCTCCCTCGCTGAAACGGCGAGAAACTCCTGACCGACTTCTCGAGCTGCTCATGGCCTGCTAGAGCTGAAGCCAAGGTCATGCCGTCGACAGTCACGAGGAGTGGCTCCCCCGGGAGCCCCCGCGGCCATTGCTAATAACGCTCGACTCTTTGGACGATTGCCCTTCACCCTGAGAAGCCATACCCGCTCTCAGGAGCTGTCGAAAGGCTAGCCGGGAGGATGACGAACACTGGCATCCCTCTCGTCCATATTTATACCGCCCTGGTGAAGTGTCTCGAGCGGTCGGGTCATTAATCCCGACCCGTGAGAATCTGTTGCGTGTCGCCACCTTGGCTGGCGCCCACGGGAAGCGAAGAGTCGCGCCCCCTCCCAAGGAAAATCGGTAAGCGTCGACGAACTACTCGGGAACCCCCCTCCTTCTCTAAGAAGCTGAGTTCCTTCCAATCTGCTGGGCCATCATGAAGTAAATGTTCTCGAAACCCCACCGGATTTCCTCGAATCATCCGCCCTTGGGGAAGTGCGAAGAAGCGAAAAGGTGCGTCAGCAGCTGACGCTGACTCGCTTCCCTCAGAAATCACCAGATCATAAATATCGGGCGTCCCCATGCACCACCCGTTTCGCTTTGGCGGTCCGTGCCAAATCTCACAGGAACCAAACATCTGGAGTCTCGACGATGACCGAGTTATTCCCTCGAACAACAAATCTCTGAACCTCGGGGGGCCGAGCAATAAATCTCCGAACCTCGGCAGGGCCGAGCAATAAATCTCGGACCTCGGCGGGCCGACAATAAATCTCCGAATCTCGGCTGGGCTGAGTAATAAACCTCCAAACCTCGGCAGGGCCGAACAACAAATCTCCGAACTTCGGCCAAAGTCAAGGAATATGTTCTATTACTGAGAATCTGGAAAAAGCCGAGGAGTTCTTCCCACTATCAAATTCCCAGCATAAAGCCGAGACGCATGTCTCGTTATCACAAATCCGACCAGACCAAGCAATCTCCAAAGTTCCATCCGAATTCGGGCAGCTTATAAGCCCCAACCGGGTCGGGTAGCGCAAAATCCTCGGCCAAGAACGAGCGATATCTCCGCGCCTTATCCTACGCCAAGTAAGATACTATCTGAAAGCTCGGACGAGCCAAGCAGCTTCTTAAACACCCCGAGACGAGGTTAGCGCCTCGCGGTACTTCGGTAGAGGTGAAGGACCTCCCTCTACTCGAAAGAGACATACAAGCTCTCTTTTCGAAGAAACACCTGTTTCGTTCTACAAACAAAATCATGTCTACCGCGTGAGTCCGCACGACCGCCCATGTCTCCCTTCAAACAGGAACAAACGGCCTCCCCTACTAAGAACCGAGCTGTGATTTTAGGCAAAAAACAAAGCGGCAAAGTGTACTACGACACGGGAGCGACAACTGTCGACACAAAAAGAAACAGAAGCTAAGAGAAAGGACAAAATTTTCTTTATTTCATTACTAGCGAAACGAATTACAACCGCCTGAGAGGCATTACAAGTGCATCGAAGCACAGGAAATGAAGACGATTACATAGCTTGGCCGAACTGCTTCAAGACAGCTTCGGTTAACAACGATACTTCGGCATCTGATCCAACAAATCAGACAAACCACGAACCAGTCAGTTCCCCCTGATAACGAGCAAACGACTCGGCCCGACTGTTGCGACCAGCTTTAGTTAATAATGATATCTTGGCATCCGGCTCGAGATATCAGAGAAATCAGAAAGGGTGGATGAGTTTTATCCCAAGCCACCCATCCGCAGAGCCCTCCGATGAGTAGGAAGAAAGCTTGCGGACTCTGATAACGGGGTACTCCCCAAATCGAGTGTGTACCGCTAGCCACTGCCCAAGTCAAAAGGCAATGTACTAGCGGACAACACACCATCACCCCCTTCTCACGTGGCAAAAGATTCCTCGGGCAGATGAGCCCAGGAATCCGGATCAGGGAGGAGGCAAAGTTCATGTAAGTCATGGGGGGCACACGTACACTTCCTGCCTTGCGTTCCCCAACGCGAATCGCAAAGGACACACAGGAAGCGTATATGTGCGCTCTCCATGCGATCTCTGCGAACCTCCTGTGCGCTCTCCATACGATCTCCGAAACTCCTTTCTTGAGGACGAGCCACTCTCCGGCGGCTCCTTCATCACCCCAGCTGTCCGGAGGGCGATGACTTGCAGAAGGAAAGCTCGGTCGTCCCGCTCTAAACCCCAGAGAAACATGCATCATGTAAACCTTCAATTCACGGAGAAGGAAACTCTGGGATGGCCCAACACAGCCCTCTTTCCCCTTTTTATAGGCGAAGATGAACCGGAGCAGCTATCAGAACAGAAAGCCCCGAGATTCAAAACGCCTGACCCACACCACCACGTGGCCTCCCGAGATGAAAGCAGCGCCCCTCGTTGCGCGCCAAGCGCGTCGCCCGAACCATGACGCATGCCAAAAGATTTTCTCTGATCCCGGATCATGAGCTTTAAATACAGAAAACCGTCCGCCGATCTTACAGGTACTGGCAGACCTGGAGATCGTCCCGCGAAAATGACGTCCTCCAATGGCAAATAAGCGCTTACGCCATACGCCAAAGCAACCTGCATTGGAAAGGATCGACACAGCAAAGGTCCCTCGGAAAGTGCCGGGGCAACCTTTTGCTGGCTGCAGAGCCGTACTATCTACTTCGGCAAAAAGAAAATCAACCTACCTTGGAAAAGACAAAGTACTGACGGGGGTAATAAAGAGGCGCGAGGGCCAAACCCTCTCTTTACCGAAAAGAATAAAGGGATAACAATGAGGATTCAACAGACCCCCCAGCTCGGGAACAAACTCCCCTCTTTTCGTCGAAGGCACAACCACGACTTCGCCACTAATAAGACGGACTACCCCGGTCCTAGCCAGGATGCTTCTATGATTTCTGGTCCGTCCAGTCGACCTACCATATTTCTCGGCCTCAGCCGAGCTATTTCCTTTCTCGGCCCTAGTCGAGCTATTTCATCCCTCGGCCCTAGCTGAGCTATTTGTTTCTCGGCCCCAGCCGAGCAATTTCATCCCTCGGCCCTAGCCGAGCTATTTCATCCCTCGGCCCCGGCCGAGCTATTTATTTTCGGCCCTAGTCGAGCTATCACATCCCTCGGCCCTAGCTGAGCTGTTTCATCCTCCGGCCCTAGCCGAACCATTGCGTCATTCGGATTAAGCCGAATTGAATCGTCTCTCAACCTCCTTTTGTACCAAGCCATGTTGTCGCTCGGCTCCTTCGTCGGGGCTATCCCTGTGCCCTAGCCTCGACCAAGATGTTCCCTCAAATTTGAGCCAGAAAACCAACCAAGCGGCGCAAGTAAGCCATAGGTTGCTCGCGGTTGGGATAAAAATTTAAGATGAAAAATCATCCGAGAAAGGCAAACAGATGAAAACAACTGACCCGTTTACTAATTTCCGGTCAAACTACAAAAGAAAAGAAACAGAAAATACATATGGGGGCCCCAAGAGGTCAAGACTTGGGATCAGACCCGGTGTCCCCTACGGCAGCATCAGCGGGTGCGTCACTTGGCTCCCCCTTTTTGACAGTGTCCCGCCGAGATACCTCGGCAGCAACGTCGACTCCCAGAACAGCTTCGAGATCGACGTCAGAAATCTCCTCATATTCGTCTTCCTCGGCTCCCGGGGTGCGTGTCTCGTAATATTCAGCTTCCAAACAAGACAAGTCCAGGTCAGGATAAGCTTGAATAATCTTGGCCCGCGCCTCCTCTTCGCCGAACCGGAATGCATCGGCGTAGGCCCCCTGTTCCTCGGCAAATTGGGTAGAGTTCTTATACTCCTCCACCGCTGAAGAGGCCCACGCGTTCGCCTCGGCCAATTGCTTCTCCAATTGGAGATCCTTCGGTGCCTCGAGGCCGCCTCCTCTCCGAAGGCCTTCAACCGCTCCTGAAACTCCTGGCTCATCTTGTTCACCTGCAGACGAAAAGCCAAGTAAGGCAAAAGTCGAAAAACCAAAACGGATAAAAGAGATAACGCCCTACATGCTCGTCCCGCCGAGCTAGTTTATCGCCCAGCACTTGAACCCTATTGAGAGCCCTCGATTTAGCCGATTGATTTTGGCGAAGGCTCTCTTTGAGTTCATCCACCCGGGACTGAGTATCTCCAATCTCTTGACGAGCGTAGTCGAGCTCGTCAGAGAGTCGAGCAGCTCGTTCGTCCGACCACTTTAGCCGATCCTTCATTTCGGCAAGCTCTCTGTTCAGACGGGTAAGTTGGTCCTGCTGCCGCCGACACTTGTGCTCCTCCTCCTCAAGCCTCTTGCTCAGTTACTCATATCTTTGGTGTGGCTGGCTTTCAACCGGTCCCATCTCTTATCGAAAAACCGCTGCATGGAATTGACCTTACCCTCGTGCTCCACTTTGATCTAAGATAGCTCCAGACTGGCCTTCTCGGATTGCTCGCGAAAGCCTTGAAGCTCGTTGACCTGCGTTGCGAGTTGAGAGGCTCTTTCTCTCTCAACTGTAAGAGCCCTGCGAGCCTCCTCGAGCTCCCTCTGGAAGACCGCCAAGGCTCGGGAAAGATTAGTTGTTGAATCCACCCTCTCCTTGAGGTGATCAACCTCTTTACGGGCCCGAGCCCAAGCTCCAACGACCAGATGCAAACGCCATTTCAGCGCCCTCATGATCAGGGCATTCTGTGAAAAGGAGTGCACATATGAGGAACGCGGTCGAACTAACTGACTAAAAACCCTACTTCGGTGTGACGACTTACCCGAGACGCATAATCCGAAGCAATCCTCGTGAGGGCAAGGTCATCAATCTCGGGAAGAAGGAAAGCTCATTCGGCACTCCAGTGTGCCTAAAGGCCACCTCGACAAGATCCTCCGAATCGTTCCCTCCTGCCGAGGAACTCTCTCCCTCTTGGAACGCAGACCGCATCAAAGCGGAGAACATGGCACTCACCTCCGGATCGCGTGAGTGGAAATTTATGCTCAGGGAGCCAACTTGGGAACCCGCGGACCCTGAGGCCCTCACTCGGCCGACCTCCTCCACCAGAGCCCTCATTTGAGAAGCCTCGGGCATTTCGGCTCCGGCAAGGGAAGCCCCGGCCCGAACGTCCCCTTCGCTCGATGGCTCCCCTCCTTCTCCTTTTCTTCCTCTTCTGCTTTCTCGGACATTTCTCTGCCCCCGGCAGACTCATCTTGAACTTTGGTTTCCCTCGGGGCCTCCTGTGCCTCGGCGGAAGGCCCTTCACCGAAGATGCCCCGTGAGTTTCAGTCGCTGGTTCGGCAGGTTCGGCTACCCCTTCATCCCCCGCTGGCTCTCCCACCAGCATCTCAGGCTGAACCTCAGTAGCTGTAGCCGCTTCTCCCACCTTGATCGAAGCGGGGCCGCTTCCGCCTCCACCTGCAACTTCTCTGAGCCACCGGCCTCCAATGAGGGAGACCGAGCTGCCCCGCCACGGGGGTCTCCAAGTGAACCGATGTCGTTCCCTCGCCATCGTCGGACAAAACGGCAGCAGGTGGGGAGGAAATTTCAGCAGCCTCCTTCGAAACCCTGCGATATCTTGATCTTCCCCCCTGACAGACCTTCCTCTGGCACCAAAAGACCATGCGCCGCCGGAACTTCGACACTTCCAGCCGCGGCGACAAGGAGCGCCGATCATCACCATCTCTCCTGATCCCCCTAGGGCGGGAGCCGGAAGGGCGAGACCTCTTCTTGGCCCTATGCTTGCTACTGGAGCCGGATCTCCTGCGACGCTTGCCCAACTCCTCCCTCACCTGATCTACAAACGCCGACCTTTCGGCTGTAGGAGCAATACGACTCGCCCGTTAGCTCGCACAAAAATCGAAGTTGAAATCACATTAAGCTATTGGTTGCAAAGTGATACTCACCGCGAAGATCAACAGGACTCAATCTGGTCGCGAAGAGGGCGTCCTCCGATAGAAGGGCACTAGCTGGGAGCACTCGACTGCCGCATAGCACGATCAAATCCCTTTTCTCCTGCTCGGATAACTCCGGATGCGCTTATGGATCCTTTACATATCGTCCCCACACCCAAGGGAAATCCGAGCCAATGTTCCATTCGACTATAAAGAATCGCGATTTCTATTCCTTTATCGACGACGGGTTATCCGAAATCATCTTGAAAGACCTCCGGGGACCGATGTAAGGCCACTCTGAGGCCCTCCCGGAGACCAGATTGTAGCACACCCTGAACATCGGAAGGGTCGCGGTTACCCCGATACGTCTGCACAACGAGATGAATCCGATGAGGTTGCGCCAGCTGTTAGGAGCCACCATGGTGAAGCATATATTGTAGAACCTCATCACCTCCCGCACCAGCGGGTGAAGAGGAAACCTGAGTCCTGCCCTCAAACTTTCCTCATAACAGAACGCTCCGTCCCCTAATCCGGATGTCACCTTGTCATCAGCCGTCGGGAGCAACAAGGTAACATCCTGAGGAATCTTGTACAGGCGGCGTATCCGTTCCAGATCCGCCAGGGTCACCTCCGAAGCCTGATCGCTCGGACTCACCATGTTTTCGATCGAAAGAGACGCTGAGCAGGGTCTCTAAGAAAACGGGGAGATGAAGTTCTCTAAGGGAAAGCGAAAGAGCGCTACGAATAGGGATAGCGCCGCTACGACTCCGTTTTTCCCAAAAGAAACGCCTCAGGGAGAAGATGAGGCGTCTCAACCAAGACGTCCGGAACCGCCGCTGCAGGCGCCGTGAAGATCGAGATTTCCTACGTAGCACTCCCCAATCGTTGCCTTCGCTCCTAAGAAACGATGGATCCACCTCGAGAAGGCAGGACGGCCACGCAGCATTAATTATGACATCATTGCGTGGGCTATCAAATCCACATCCCCCCGTTCGGATCGCACCACCTAGGTCTATACTCCCTATGCCCGAACCTACGCTTCGAACTAGGGAGTGAGGGGCATGTGTTGAGGGATAAAATTGCCATTGCGTTGATGACTGTGCGAAGGGGCTAAGATCAGCCCCAGCCCCACTTGCTACGCTGCGCCTACAAAGAACAAGCTAGCTAGTATGATCCGGCAGATCGAGCAACCCATAGCTCGGTTTCCCCGGGCCATCCATAGCTCGGCTCCCTTGAGCAACCCATAGCTCGGCTTTCCCGACAACCCATAGCTCGGTTCCCCGAGCAACCCATAGCTCGGCTCCCCGAGCAACCCCCGAGCAATCCATAGCTCGACATGCACCTCCGCGTAACCTGGTGCGAGAGAGCCCAAGTCTAGTGTAACAAAATCCCAAACAAAGAATTGTATCGAGAGTGGCCTAGGATCTGCAATAATGGCCTAAGACCTACGCAGTCATTGGATCTCAGGCCATCAGAGAGCTCTCCCAACCGTCGATCCTTCAACGGACAAGATACGGATCCCACCGGCCTCAAAACGGCCTGATTCAAATCATCTCCGTATCCCAACAACCTTCGAACCTTCCAGAAGGCGCTCAGATTCAGGTGATTGCCTATAAATAAGACACTCCCAGATTCTCTCAGGTACGCGCACAAGCTCTGTACACAGCTCCTGGCTCAGTCCCAGCATCTCTCTCTTTCACTGCTCCCCTTTTTCCTTTCCCGCCGTCGGCCCTCCGCACGAGCTCTCGATTGGCCGTCCCTGAAGGGACTCCCCAGAGAGATCCTTCTCCTCATTTCTGTTATCGTTGATCCCCACTGATTTGAACGTCGAAGGGTCTTCCGCGGAGGGCCACCCCCAACGCCTCTCGCATGAGGACTTTTTTGCAGGTCCGCTCAGGAGGAAGCCCGATCAGGAGACCGATCGCGCCGAATCGGAGGACATATCCCGGCAGCAACAATATATATTCTAGAAAGCACAACGCTATGGAGAAACACAATTTTAGAAAAGCCAAAGCCAAAAACATAACATAATGCAAAACTGGAACTAGATTTGTCAATTTCCAGAAAAATTAATCTCATCATGATCATAAGCTCATAAGATCACATTCATCCATTAAAATACCCTTTCCACTTGAATCAGTAATGTTCACATGCCTGGGGCTAGCTTCTGTTAAACGAAAACATCCTTCCAACCAACAGATATGTTAAGTGTGGACTTCTTCCCTTTTAATCATGGCAGAATACAATACTCAGAATATGTTCAAAGCTAACTTACAAGTTGCATGGATAGAGAATTTTGGTGCCGGCTCAGAAGAGCATTCTGTAACTGTACGTGAAAGCTCCTGAGCTATATAGTCCTTGGTTTGCTGCACGGTGGTCATTACCATAACAAGCCTTTCCCTTTCTTCCTGTCAACACTCATCCGGGATTTCTCAGGCTGATCTATGTTCTTGGGGTTTCCAATCTGACTATCCAAACTCTTCCTTGAGAGCTCAGAGCAGTCACAGGCATTGTGCTTCTCATCTGATGTTCCAATTTCAGTCTGCTTGCTCTGATCTTCATTGCTTGTTTTTGTGCTTGCGGAACTGTTCTTTGTAGCGTTGTTCTTTACAACTGTTGATACGAATTTCTTCAGATGTCTTATGTATTCAGGGAAAAGCTCCAAATTGCAATGACCACCACCTTTTAGCCAAAGTGGCTCATACTTCTCTTTACAAAGCTCCCAGAGCTGCTTTCCATGGGAGCAGTCAACAACTTCATCCGATGTACCCTGGGGAAGAAATAGAGAGAGAGAGAGAGAGAGAGAGAGAGAGAGAGAGAGAGAGGGAACTTGCATGTCAATATTAAACAATTTAGCAAAATTTCAAGAAAAATTATAATTCATTATATCCTGTATCTTCAAGTATTCCTAGATGATATCTTGAAAATTAGGAATTTTCATAATTGGCGTGAGAATTCTGTAACAGCACAAAGAATTTCAAAGCAATCTCTTTTAGAAGTTTATGCAACCATTCCATAGAAACTTGAATGCTCCATAATTCTAGTGTTCATAAAAGCTAATTTTGTATCATTTGACATTATTTTCCTTCTTTATCTACTTAAACAAGAAGAACCAACCAAAAGATTGCCATTAACTTGCATGAAGCAGTCAAGCAGATATGACCCAAACTATATATATATTCATCTATCTAAATTAGCACCATTTGTAACATATTGTGTTAAACATTTAGTTTTGGTGCAAGCTGAGACCTTAAGAAATTGACTTTGGACCTGCACAATTAGCATGTGGATTGAGCATGCCCTTGCCCCATGCCACCACTTCAGAAACAAATTCAAGGATTTAAGGAGGATGTTCAATCCACTCATTAAGAACAGGGTTCTGGTCCAATGCTCATGGAAAATTTGGCATGCTGCACCTAATCTCATTTTTTCTCTACTATAACATATTTGACTGCAAGTCTTAACTCATTTTCTGTACCATAACATAACCCAAACACCCCCAACATGCAGTGAGACCTCTAGCAATTTCTAACATTTTATATTCATCTGGATTATTAACTAATTTTGTGTTACAATGCCTAAAGTCTTTCCCTTTTGGCCCACTCCCTTCTTTTCTTGCTTCTTAGACCTCCATTTTCACCTCTGGGCTCTTTTTCTGATGAAAAGAGACCAGTTACCCAGTTTTAAATGTTCAAGGGAGCTAACTGGCCAAGCTTGTTGACACCAATCTGTTTCGATCCACCCTTTTATTCTAGCAAGCTAAGGAACATTCGCCTCATTCTTGTTCTTTTCCAAATTTTAGGTTCTCTTGACTGTACTTTTGCACTTCCTGTAGGATTCAAGTTCTCTATAAATGGTAAATAGCAGAAAAAGAGAAGAGGAATGAGAGAAAAGATAATTTCATGAGGATCTGGCCTCCAAGCATTTGTATATCACCTCAATTAACTGAAAAGATGGCACATAGACATCGTATTTCATAGACTCCATGACATTAACAAGAATAAGAAAACTAAAACTGGAAACATGACTAACTCCTATTCTCACCAGAAAAGAAAGAAGAAAAAAAAGGAAGTACAAGATAGTAAATCCTCCAAGGAGTTTACTCCTCACAGAACTCTACTACAGCTCATATTAAGAAAAATTAAGACCACAAACAACTTATCCTAACCTTAAACTTAAAATAAGGTTTCTAACTCCAAAATCACACACACAAACACACAAAGGATAGAGAGAAAGAAAGAAAGAAAGAAAGAAAGAAAGAAATTCTCCGCCAAAACTATTAACCTGACCAAATTTCTCTTGGCAATATGGTGACTACCTTGATCACATCCATCTGGCTCACCTTGATAAAGGACTGATAAACAAGTATTTTTTCTTGTTTGTAATATATTCTTTTTGCCACTTTTCACTGCAATTCCTGCCTCTCCCCCTTTTTCCTAGAACCTCCATATAAGCCATCTAATATGATATTACCAGTAGTTTAATTGAATTTTTATTGCAATGCTTTAAATAGCTCATCATTTGCCCCTTGTATGAACAACTATCTTCATTACCTCTTTCCTCCTGTAGTTATGCAAAAGATAAAGATGTTTAATATGAGTTTTATACAAGTTGATCTCCAGAGGATAATATAATAAAGTCCATCATTACAAGTTTCCACTTGTTGCTGTTCTGTGCAAAATTCGGGTTTAATTGCTTACATGTTCAAAATGCATACATATCCAAAATAGTTGATAGATTTTGTTCACCACTATCAACATTGTCACACTTTAAGAGGGCACAAGGAGATCTTCAGCAAAAACCCTCAAATGTGAGCTCCCAAGCCCGTTATGATTCAAACCAATCATAACACCTCATGACATCACCCTTGAAGTTAATGGAAACCACCTTAGCAAACAATGTTTCTCCTATATGATAAAAGTTTTTTTAAAAAAACATAACAGGGAAATAAATTCAATTGCATCATCTCCTTCTCACCAAGAAAATTTTGCCTCCATGCAAGGAGAGCAACATCTTAATTGCTGTACCATCTGCTACAGCTCTACCAATTACATTTTTTGGTTTCAAGCTAGCAAGATCTTGATGATTACTCAACCAGCGTTAGCATTGGTGATCCCAAAGACAGGTCATGGTATCATAACAGGGTTCCTTGGAAACTTGAGCAAATATCATCTGAGGGTTTCCATAAGGGAGATCTTAAGTTATGCAATTTATTTTTTAAATAAATTGTGCCTCTAGCCTTTGTTCCAAGGCTAGACTCTAGCTGTAACTCCCAATCAGATGGCTCCTGATCTAAAATGTCTAAGTTTTTGCTTTTGAATACATGTAAAAGCAACAGAACAAGTTGTCATTCTGTTACCAGCATGACAAGACCCAAAATTATTATCAACAGCAATTAGAACAAAAGAGGGGTAATAAAAGAGAAATCAGGAGAATATATCATAACAGTTCAAGGGGATTGAATCCTGAGAAGCCTTAGATTATTGCATCACTGGCTTGAGTAGATGGCCCTAGGAATTATAATGTATACACTCTATTACTCCTTGATTGCCAAGAATAGGAAACATGATTCAACTACTCTAAATCTTACTAGCATTGACAAACATATGCGCACGCAAAGATGTGTGTGTGTGTGTGTGTGTGTGTGTGTGTGTGTGTACATGCATGTGAGAGAAGTGTTTGCATAATAAACTGATATAAACAAAACAGAAATTGAAAGAAGGATATAGAATGCTTACATGAATGACTAAAACCGGGCAATTCACATGGCCAATTTTGTCAATATTCTGCAGAAAGGGAAGAAAAGTCATTCGCAATATTAAATGCGGATGAGATGTCGAATTGTTTGAATTCTTACCTTGTAAATGTCAAACCAATATGTTCTTTTCACTGGATATAGCACCCTTAGTCCAGAAAGGATAGGACTATGTAGAACCACAGCTCTCAGGTTTGGAAGACGGGATGCCAGATCAAGTGTAGGACCACTACCAACAGACTGGCCGTACAGAATTAGATCCTCATCTACCACTCCATATTGTTCCCTGAGGCAATTATATGCTGCCTCTATGTCTGCATATGTATTATACTCAGTGGGCTGTTTCGTGAAAAAAAATGAACAGTGTCATAACAAATGAAATTGCCATAGCCAAAGCAGAAAAAGAAAGTGAAATATTCATTATATTGTCCAAATAGCACGTAAATTTTAACCCAAAATGACCAACAGCATCCAACCTTCCCCGTAGATTGCCCATAACCAGAATAATCATACCTGTAGCACACATAATCAAGAAGTCAACAAGGAAAAAGCTAGAGAGGAAAATATGAGAGAATAATTCAAATTCTAATTAATCATGCATTTTTTAGTGAACAAGTTATAAAAGCAAAGAGTGTGTCAGTATGTGCGTATGTGTGTGCGTGTGTGTGTGTGTGTGTGTGTGTGAGAGAGAGAGAGAGAGAGAGAGAGAGAGAGAGACTTGAGGAACATGATAAGTTATAATATGCACTGCATGGCACAAACAGTAGTAACTTTTCATAAGCATTTGCTTCCTACCACATTTACCTAATCAGATGCACTAGAGCATTGGTAATGACTGGTAAGCTTTAAGATAACTAAGCAACTAAATAAATAGTGGTATAGAAAATAAGGATGACTTTCTATGTTTTTTGATCTATAATCGGTACCCATTACAGAAATGTAACTGAGGGCACCATATAACATGTCAAGATAATTTTGTTGTTGACAAGGGAAAAGCCCAAATTTATTGAGATAATCAAGACATACAATGTAGTCCTATATGCAAAAAGATACAAGCAAATGATATGTATTCCCTTTCTATGGACTCATAAATAAATGCTCTCTACAGTCAAAAGTACACATAAAAACTTGACAGAATGCCCATAGTGCTTTTTAATGCTAAAATTAGTTTTATTTTAAAATGATGCATATTGAAAGCTGGGACTCATTTATGCTGGGAAGAATTAATTTTAGCCTGGAAGCTCCAAGAATGAGCATAAAGAACAAGAATATAAATGAAGCTCCAAAAGCTTTTGTTCATGACCACTTTCAATAATGGTGCCAGAATAGAAAAGCAGTTAGTACCGAAGTATGTTGTGCATTAACAGGTTTAAACGATGTGAATCATCATAAGGGCAACGATTGGAAATGGTGGAGACAACTGGGCAAAGAAAAGGCAATGAGGTGAAGTAGAAATCCAGTTTTGGAGCTCATCAAACATGGAAAAATCAAGATTTCAACTTCAGTTTTCAGCAAAGAAAAACAAGCAATCCACTGTTTAAATAATAAATTAAACTTTACATAAACACGCACAGAAAACACACACACACTCTCTCTCTCACCTCTTTTCTCTTCCACTTAAAATTTTGAAATAAAATTCAGCATGCCTTTCTCCTAGCTTCTACGTTCTGGGACAATGTCTTCTCATATCAAAGGGTCCAAAATAAATAAACTTACCAGGAATTTAGAACAATAACGATATTTTGACTCAAAATAGACCCCTAAGAGAAAATCGCCTTGTATTGCCTGTATCAATCTGTAAACATCAGATTTAGGGCACATGGTACCATAAAAAACCACGTACATATTCGCATGTTCATCTTAAAAAGCACCATTCCAGATCTGAACATATAGTATCGGGAAGGATAGCATACCAACTTACAGAGATGCTTTATGATATTATTTTTATATCTTTGCAATTATGCAAACAAGCATTATTTTGGCTTATTAATTCAATCTCAAAATTCTCTCTTTTGACCATGATAATCCTTCCATCGTCCCCTCTATTAAAGTGATGCTTAAATGACAATAACAACAATAATTAGTGCTTTTAACCAATCAGAACTATTTTCAAGCACTTATACTTCAGTTGCTATAGATAATTTTGAGCCTAGTCAACCTACATTAGCAGCCATACCGCTTAACCATAAAACATTATTTGAACCAGATGGAGACAATTAGAAAAGAATCCTTCTTTGACAACATGTGTTGTTAAGGATGCATCTAACATCATAACAAGCCATGTCAAATCTTTCTTTTGAATTTTGATAGATATTATATTAGGTCTCTCCTCTCCTTTCAAACAGCTCTCCTCACCAAGACCTCAGGTCTTTGCTATGAATGCTACCATCCCAGTCAGCAATCCATCACTCTGTGAAATGGTGAAAACCTTATGCTTCCTTTAACATAATGAACCTTCACCCTATCATCCTCAGTTATACATGTTAATATCTATCATCCTCGGTTATACATGTTAATATCCTCATCTGATACATTTTCATATTAAGTGCTTAGATTCACTTTTTAGCAATAATATTCTCTTCCTTAAAACCTTGAAAGCCTTACTAGCATTATACAGAATTTTCCTTTAAATCACAAAGACTTGCATTGATGACATCATCATCTCAGAAGTACTTCACTGCATCCACCTGACTTTAATTCTATCATCTTCCATGTTTCATCTAATAGGTTTAGCAGAAAGAAATTGACCTTTTTCCTATTAATTTTGACTGGGGTCTCATGTCCATTTCCCCTTTTACAAATGTAGCACCATACATACTATATTTTTATTACATTAGCAATCTTACTACCATATTGTTCTGATTTCACTTTGTATCATATTTTTGGACATTTTATCAATAATGTATGTAAAATTACATTACTGATATATCACTAGAAAAAGATCAATTATAGAATATGTCAGATGCACAAAAAAGTGGATGTTGGATATAGGATGCTGGAATGTGAACTTTTTTACTTTTTTAGTCATTTCAAAGCAAGGAGGACTGAGAATTATGTTTTGGGGCAGCATTCAGATATCTACTAGAGCTCAGAAGCACCACAATATGCTGTAGAGGCCATAAGACACCATCAATCAAGAGATCAAAAAAGAGAGGTTGCCGTATAAAATATGAAATTTCACACGTTCTTTTTTTTCTTTCTTTTTTTTTTTATAGGGGAAAGAAGGGGCTGAAGCCCACCATATTTTATTAGAGGAAGGTTACAAAATTAATACAAGCTCAAGGGGATGGCATGAGGCCTCTCACCACCCTCTAACCACCGTTAGGTTCCTTACTGCAGCAGAATACTTTCCAGAGCATTGTTGTTGAGGAAACATCAGTCATTCACAATGCAAGAAGTTCTTCTATAATTATGAAAGGAGTGGCATCAATAAAAAGCAAAATCTCTATCACCTATGCAGTCGAAAGTTCACTATCAAGGTCCAAGCTGATAGTCACAGGATTTATATTTGAATGAAGAATATAATCCTAATAAATCAGGTATGAAGTCTTTCAAGAAGTTCTTTTACAATTTTTTTTCCAAGAAATCCTAAGGTCCAATTAGGTTTGATAGAGCAGAAGCATCAGTGATCTATTAGGATTGTTCTCACAAAAGTTGGCTTCCTGTAAAGATATTTTCATGAAGTTAACATACTTAATCTTTTGGTTTCCTGTAAAGATATTTTCGTAAAGTTAGCATACTTATCTTCAATGTTTTACCTCTTAATTGTATTTCCATTTGACTGGTATGAATTGCAAAGATCTTTTGTTGTTCCATTGTTTCATTTCTTAGCCATGGATGATCCCACTTTTGTAAAATACTAGAAATAAAGAAAGGAAAAACAAAGGCCTTGTTTGGTCATTTATGTTCAAAGATGTTCTCAGTTTTTGGTATCAAACTTCCAAGAATACATGACCATTATTATAGTCCATCTAATGCAAGATAAAAAGAAGAAAAGGAGTGGATAGAAGGGCATCTGTTGCGTACATGATTGCCCTCATTATTAGCTACTGATGAGTATTGTCTTGATTTAGTATCCAAGGCTAGTTAAATAAATATCTATTAGTATCTAATGCCTTACTATATTTTCTTTGATGAAATCACCTATATCTCCTCCATGTCAACCACTATTCTCACCATGTGTTAAATGCATTCATTTTTGTCATAATCCAAGTGACCAACTTTTGTTCCAATGAGACATGAATTAACAACTTGAGGTGAGTAATATTAGGGAACACAGCGTACCAGACTCATAATGAAGCGTGGAACACTGCAAATTCTTATCTCTTAACAACAAACTGTAAACCTCCAATTAGATAATGACATCTTATTTAAGATAATGAAGAGACAATGATTGCACCAGGAACATTTGGTTAGCAGGATCCAGAATAAGCAAATTTTTGAAGGCAAGCAACCAGCTCTAGGTGCCTATTTTTCTTCTCTAGGACTGGTAAAATTGCTCGAATAGCTATCAAATTTCCTACAATCATCCATTAAAAAATAGCAAATTCCCTTTTCTCATCCAAACCAACCATTATTTCCTTGAGAACAGTGTAATCTCAACATTATCATTATCATCATCATCAACAACAACAATAACAACAAAGCCTTAATTCCAAACTAATTGGAGTCGGCTACATGAATCATTGTTCTCCATTCAACTCAGTTTTAACTCTTTTATTTGTAAGATGTAAAGACTTTAAGTCTTTCTTTATTACTTTATTTGTCCTTGATTAAAACTACTTCTACCTTTTATAAATGGTTTCCTTTCTTATTCTATCTTTTCTTTTATTAATACACATCGATCTCAGCATTCTTATTTTTACTAGATCCATCTTACATATCATAAAATATAGCTGGTCATATAATTATTCTATAAAATTTTTCCTTCAACTTGGCATGTAATGCCCCAAGCCCACCACTAGCCTGGTTAACCTATTAGCAGACTGAAACTACATGACTTTAAAAACTCAAGTGCAAGTTAAATGATAGAAGATGAACTTGAATTTTAAGCACTTTAAACTTTCTTTCTCATCCATTATGAGACTATTTTTAGGGTATTACAATCTTTTCCTTATTATGTGATGTTCTTATCGCATGCTATAAGCTAGCCAGAATCTAACTCAAGCGGGATCGTTGGTGCTAGCAATACTCTTTATCATCATCCCATGAATAGCCCTTTCCTTCTTGCCCACTAGCTTTCGCACACTTGGGGTATTACAAATGGTATCAAAGCCGATCCAAATGGCCTTAAAAACTCAAGTACAAGTTAATTAGTAGCAAGCGAACTTGAATTATAAGCACTTCAAACTTTTCTTTCCATTTCAATATGGAACTAGTTTTAAAGTATTGCAGTTTCCCCTTATTATGCGATGTCTTCATCGTATGCTATAAGCTAGCCAAAATCTAGCTCAAGCGAGGTTATTGGTGCTACAAGGGTAACTCAATGCCATGGTAGGACTCTTTACCACCATTCCATTGGTAGCACTTTCCTTGTCGCCCAGTAACTTTGGCACACTGGGGTTAGCTTTCATACCATTTGTAACGCCCCAAGTATGCAGAAGTTAGTGGATAAGAAAGAAATAACTACCCATAGGACGGTTATACAGAATCCCTCATGGCGTTGAGCCATCTCTGAAACACTAACAATCTCATTCGGGGTAAATTCTGACTAGCTTATAGCATGCAACGAGAACATTGTATAATAAGAGAAGAAATTGCAATACCCCAAAAATAGTCTTACATCGAATGAGAAAAAAGGTTGAAGTACTTATAACTCGAGTTTAGTACTAACAATTAACTTGCACTTGAATCTTTTAAGGCCACATGATTTTAGCCCACTGACAAATTAATTAGACTAGCAAATGGGCTTGGGGTATTACTAATGGTACCATAGCCGACCTAATTGTAAGAAAGTTAGTGGATAAGAAGAAAATGATTATTTTTTGTCTTTATCCTACTTAACCTAAAACCTTTAAATTCTAATGCATTTCATCATAATTTTAACTTACGATTAACGCTAACCTTAGCTTCATCTCCTAATATTATATTATTTGTAAATAATTTGCACCATGAGGTATTATTCTAAATAAATTTATTTATAATTAAAGTAAAAAGATAGAAACTAACAGCAGATCCCTAACATAAATAGAAAACTTGCTACTATTACGATCAATAATTCTTACATATTTTATTATGTTAATATATTATTCTTTTCTTACTCGCACCATAAGATTCTTTTTTTATATACATATGCTTCCTCTAAATCAATAAAAATTATATAAAAATACTATTTATATAGTTTCAACATCACCAATGCAAAATTCTCTATTAATCATTTCCAATACTTGCAATGCAATTAATATTAATATCGTGAATAGCTAAAACAGCATTCAATTTTTTTTTAAAAAAGAAAGTTTATATAACTTTGTTGTGGTAAGTTTCCTAAACTGTCTCAAAGCTTGAATTTTTCTCCCAGGATTTACTATTAATAAGACTGAATCACAAGAAAGCCAAGAAATCAAGCGCCAAATATAAAAGAAAATAGATCTCTAACGAAGAATCAAGAAAAGAAGTATACGGCATGGACGACGGACCCCATGAGATTGACGCGGAGGCGGGCGCCGAGCTCGACGAAGAGATCGAACATCTGGCCGACGTCGGCAGCGTTTCCGTGGGAGTAGAGCAGGGTGGCGGTCGCCCGGGGGTTCGTGACGTAGACGGCAACGATCTCGTTCCCCCGCCTTGTCCGGAGTCGAAGGACGTCGATGTCGCTGCGGCGGCCGGAGTTGAGCTCGGGGATGGCGAGGCGGCCACCGGACTCGTCGGCGGTCACCGTGTAGGATGGTGGGGTGGGAGGGAAAAAGGCGAGCCTGGCGGCGATCGACGACGTGACTCCGCCCATCTCCGCCGCCGCGGACTCATAAAGCCCGGCCGAGATCCCTTTCGCTCGCGACCTTCGATCGGAGAAGCGTCTTTTTACAGAAAAGCGGAGGAGGATAGAACCATAGAACGGTGGGTTGTGGGGCCCGCGGGACGTGGACGAGGAGGGCAGGTGGCCGTGCAATGTGTGGGGAGAGGTTAGTGGGGGCCTCCACGAGCGGCCAAGGGGACCGAAGACAGGATCCACCGCGGCGGCGAGGAGGGCGTGGGAGTGGGAACGTGCCTGCTAAAAGTTGACCGGATTCGGATTCGAATCGAATTCGGAATTGATTCGGGGCAACCCTGATCCCAGTATCCCGTTCCCGGGTTCCAACTGGATTGCGTCGGCTTGGCTTTCCCCTGTCGAACTGGATATTTTTGCGAGACATGTTTATATTACACATAAGAATGCTAGCATATGGCTTCAATCTAAACTTGGCTTCAATCTAAACTCAACTACAACTCAACTCTGTTGAAATAGCACTGCCCCTAGTCACGGAATTAGCTCCCTTGGCCATAGCAATTATAATTGCTTTTGCTCCTAAGCTTTCAAATCCTTACTTCAGAGGATCTGGAATTACGTACCATCCATCTCTAAATACGGAATAGCGGCCTTGATTCAACTCCTACCTCAAAAACATTGTCAACTCCTTGCTTGGATTTCAAAGGGTTAAAGCAGTTAACTTGCTAGCCGATAAGTCAAGTAGTGAAGCCTAAGACTAGATGACTGATTAGGTTACTAGTTTCTTTAACTGAGGGCAGTGATGGAAGTAATTGGCTGATTAGAAAAAGCAAGGCAGCGATCAAAGAGAACTGTTGTAAAGAATGGAGGAGATCCGTTTGTCCTGATGATTGAAATAATTCTGGATTTTTATGTCACCTCTTACAGGGATTTGGACATTTCTATCGAAATCGGAGTGTCCAATAACATGGATCAGCGTGATCTTCTAATAACACTGAGAAGCACGATTGTACTAGTGGATTAAGTGATATAAAAGCTGGAAAGTCTAAATATTCTTCAAACAAAATGACTCTAATATTCCAAATTTCATTCAGACAAAAAGAGGGAGAACTGCACTAGTGCAACAGACTTGTCCTAATAATTATAAAGGACATCAATCTACTCCACCTACCTCTCTAAACAACTTCAAATCCAATCCTTTAAACAAAGAAAAAGAAAAAGTAATAAGAAGAAAAAAGCGCCTCTGGTAGCTTGCTAGCTCTCTCATTGTATGCAAGCAATCAGGGCAGCTGACAGGATCCTAATTTGAACTTCTTACACCTTTTAATGTACATAAAAACTACTGATTTGACAAGGCTGAAGAACAGCTCGTGTTATCTCCAACTATGTAACGATCAACCGGACATGTACACATGACTCCATGGAATTGAAGTCGTCAAGCATGTTGGATTTCGGGCAGTGCTACTGAATGCAAGTTGCAGGCTGTTCGGAGGAGCTCCAGCAACTTCAGAACCCCCCATTTGATATTCTAAAGCAACAGTCTCTTGGTTTATGGGATACAGAGCCATTGATTCGATCCCAGCTAGGGGCACTGGTTCATCTGTCAAAAGAACAGCAGTGTTAGAACCGCTAGGACTCGGAAGAAATATTAGCAGCACAGGCTTGCTAATGGTTTACTAACTTTGAAGCAGAGGAACAACGGCATTGGGCATTCCATCAGCTTCTTCCAACTTATCCCAGTCTTGATATGCCTCTTGGACCAGCTGCTGTACATAGGCCTGAGAACCAATTGAAGTATACCCATGTTAAAAACATCAAAAGGAGGCAAGAACAGCCATAAAACAGAGGGCAAGAATTTGCAGTGGTTTGATTGCTTACTTTCTGAGGTCTGTTAAGATCATTTAGTGTGAAGGACAAGCCATCAGAGATAATTCCAGCAACTTCACAAATGGAGTTCAAGAGAAGGGTACAATTGGGTTTATGGTGCAAGTAAATCTTGTTACCCGCGTCGCAGGTTCTTGCATGGCCAACGGTTCCCTCCCACATCCGGTCTGACATATTAACTCCCAATATCTGATGCATAGGGAAAAGATGAACAAATTAGATGACATGGAAACCTCCTAGCAGTGTCTCATTTGGTAATATTTGGCTATCAAGTTGCGGCTTTACCCCGCGGAGTCGACCAGGATCTATAACAGAGAGTTTCAAGAAGTCCTGGACGGTGTGAATTTTCTCAGCTGATAGCTTTCTGTGGAATGCTCCATCTTTTCCTATCCTCTCTAGTCGCCATACCTCGTCGTTGAGAGATGGTGGATAATGCTTCTTGTACACTGTATACGAATGTGATATCAGTCAAAAGAAGAAGAAGATATGGGCCATAAATTGGTAGTCCAAGCATCTCTTTCCATAGATTAGAGATAACTAGTGGATGGTGGACCATGATCAAAAAAAGAAAAAGTTGATTAAAGGCTACAAGAACCTTGTAGACTTGACTCTTCCACGGGCTTTAGTCATGTTGGAATTATTAGAGGAGGTCGGTGAGGTTCTGAACAAGACACACAGGCTGATGGGTCTTTAGAATCTTATACTTTCGGTAGTTGTCTTTGGATGAAGGCCCACAAACTCCAATTGATGTCTTTCGATTTAACCATGACTTTTACATTACAAGCCATGGTGATTACTATTATCGTGACAGGATTTTTTTAATTGGATCTAAGCATGGCTTATAGTCTAAAGTTCGCATCTATGAAGTGATATGGATGTGATAATAAAAAGTACAAGCGAAGACAGCATGCTTACATTCTCCTCGGTGATCTTTAACCATGAAAGGTTCGGTCATGGCTTCTTTGATTCTCGGTCCATCATAGCTCCCTGGCACAACTCTCGCACCAATCCTGAAGTGCCTGCTTCGTATCCAACTCGAATTATCCGTGAAGGTGAGCTCCGAGATGGAAGCAGTTCCATCTCTTAGTGTGAGGTTCACTTCTCCTGTAATCAGTGGCCTCTTTCCCGTCCTTTCCTTCACTATGTTCTTCTGGAACTCTGTGCTTGTCCAATCTTCGTGATCATTTGCAGGAAAATCACCATCAACGACCACTACTTCTACTTTAACAGGTGATGGAAGCGAGGACAGAGGTATTTCGCTGTTCCGGGAGTCTACGAGGAGGACCTGGAGAGGGTTACTATCCTCGTCTTCAATCTTGCTCCCGGTGAAGACCGGGAGCAATGGCATCCTTTTGAAGATTAGCTTCATGCACGGTGGCTCTGCTGCTTCGATGTGCATTTGGGAAGACCTGTAAAGGATCGAATTCATAGCGACATGGTTAATCGATTGTTATAATGGGAAACAAAAAATTTAAAAGTCAAGAACTAGTCTTTGGGATTGAGTTTAATCATGTTTAGTTTTTTCAGAATAGTTTAAATTAAATTTCGGTAAATAAAGAAAGATAAAGTAATCAACGGATATAGAGGAGTTGCATGCTCTACCTGTGAAGCAGACGCGTGGCATGAATTAGTCCGCCTTCCACCTCCTCTTGCACCTAATGGAATGCAATAAACTAGCTTAAAACAAAGGTTTTCAAAGAAAGTAAACATTTTGCAACTATATACTCTGCTTTTTTTGTTCCAATTCCTGCTCAAAATAAAGGTTATGCCCTGTAGAGCAGATACACATGGCATATGTAAACAGTTTTATAGGATCGTCGAATGGGGTCCCATTCTTTAATTTTTTTTCTTAAAGACGTTGAAAGATAAGCAAATCTCAACTTCCAACTCTTTTTTATTTTTAAAGGAAAAAACAAACACAACTCATTAATTAATGCATAATGTTGTGATGATCCAAGCATGGCTGCAAGAGAGATTTCGTCATACCACTTTGCGAAGCAGTGGTTCCAAGGCCATAAATAGTTTTTGCAATGACTCCGCCATCATAGCTTCTCTAATCACCCTGCCAAATGACAAGGAGAAGAAAACGTTAGATAAATCCTACACTGATGTTGCCACCATCTTTTAAAAATTTAATAAGATACCATATATGGAATCAACACGACAAATCAGTATTATCGCCCTTTTTTTTTTTGGACTGGAACTGGAGGAAGATTACTTCCCCCAATTTATTGATAATAGAAGTAAGATATAGAGCAGCATGGATTACTGGATTTCATATAGAGGACAGTAGATAGAAAATACATCCAAAGCTGTGATACAATGACAAAGAAGCAACAGGAAATATTATAATCTACATCTTTGGGATCAGAAAATAAATCAGTTTCTTCACTCACCAAATGAATTTTGACCAAATTGTGAGTCGTTTTAGGCATTGGATGGGCCAGCATGCAGTAAGATATATAAACTTGGTCATTATGACATCAAGCCATAACTTGGTTGTCATGCCTAAATATCAGCTATTTTTTTGTTCTTAATCGTAACTTAGTTATTAAATTCTTCCATGTGCATAAATGAAATTCTGAGAGAAGACACATCAAAATGTTTTTCTTCTCATGAGAAAATATGATATGCGAGAAAAGAATGATACAGAAAAGAGTTTATATTTATTTATATATTTCAATTGGAAACCTTTTTCTTCTGAACTAAAAGGAGGAAGGAAAACCTTCTGAAACCTCGTTAAGGTACTATTTTTCAGATCATGAAAACTTGCTGCGAGACATTCCAGAAAACAAAATAAACTAATAAGTTGAGGAAAAGAAGGCTGTTAGAATTACGAACGTCGAGAACGAAGGCAGGCGTCGCATCCGTTTGTCACCAGACTGATCCTTGTCATGATCGGAGTCATCATGAAGCCTTTTAGCTGCCATATTTCTTTTAGGGAGAGTTTCTTGGTCTGAAGAGGATGGTAGAGAGTTGAGGCTTGGAAGTTTGTCCGCGGGACAACGAGGACTACGGAAGCCATGGGAGGATGGCCAAGGCCTCTTATACACGACAGCCGGAATGGGACTGATTTGTTTATTCTTCTTGGAAAGCTCCCGGAAGGTGGTTGGAAGGCGAAGGGAAGGACGATTCACTGCTAACTTGAGACCGACTCCCGCTTAGCTGATGCAGTTCCTCCTGATGTCACCGCCTCGAACGGTCAACCGCCCAAAGTCTCTCTCGAGATCGAACAACCAGTGGTAAGCATACCCCACTTCCCTCGTTTTCCCTTTAGATTTCTGTAAACATTCTTGGTAGAGTCGGATGATCACACTCCAAACTATCATAATACAAAAATTGAGCAAGGATAGGAGATAACTGTCACCTGGCACAATCAATGCAAATGCCAGAATGGTCGGTCATCCTAGCGGTAGTCCAATCAATCGCTGAATTGGCTTCCCTGTAGATATGACAGATCTGAATGCTCTGAGCCTCTGGAGGAGAGATCGAATGTCTGAGATCAAAGGGTTGATTAGCATCGGATTACAATGATCCTAACGAAGCCACCGGATCACGATGAGAGCATCCCCTCGAGGATAATACGACGGGCGTCGAGGCTACGAATAGCACAGGAAACCCCCGCCCAAGCAGCAAAAGCTCGCCAACGGCACAGAGAATCAGGAGACTAAAACCACCAGCAGATAGCAGCGAACCATCAGATCTCGAATGATATAACCCTATCCGTAATCTACCACGAATACTTTCATCAAAATTGATTTTGACAAACCTAGAGGAGAAAATTCTCAAGAAATAAAGACCGTACTCGGTGCGCTGCCAAAGCAGCATGGAACCCCAGGGGCCAGGGCTAAAAAAAAAAAAACATTCTTGGTAGAGATTTATTGTCTCACTAAGTGTAGTTGTGATTGTGGATAAGATGACCGTTGAACATCACCAATTGTAACCTATTGGGGTTTTTTTTTTTTTTTGTAGTTGTAATGTGATAATATATTGCATATTTATTTTAACCATTTTGAGTTCATGCTATTTGAGCTCTTGATGTTTTAAATGAACATGTACATGTCCCATGATCTTAAGGCCTTTCATGCATGCATAAATGTAAAAAATAATAATTAAAAAAAATTAAAAGAAATCTTAACTTCAGTTGCCTTAGATTAGCCAAGGATAGTTAATTGTTCAATAAACCATAACATCTAAAGTCATATTTCTATCAAATATTTATTATATATTTGCTAAATTGCTTATTTCATATAATAGAAGCTCAATTATATATGTAAAAGTGTACAAGGTATCACTTTGGATCTTGAGGAAAATCTTAAATCATCTTTTTCTAGAAATATAGAATCTAATACTACAAATAAATTTACCTTATTTATCTAAAATTGCCATCCAACACTGAGTACTATAGAGAGCAGAGGAATCTATAACATATGCTAAGCATAATTTTTTTTATCATATATAAAAAATCATAAGAATATTGATGGACATAAATTTCTTTTCTAAGATGCTAAGTAACTTTTTAAAAATTGAAATATCTGCTAAAAGGGTTGATTCTTCCATTTCCTTTTCCTTTTTACAAAAATATGATTGAAATTTTTTTTTTGATGGGGACATAGACTAGTAAATTTTTAAAAAACAGGCCTCAAAATCATTAAAACCTCGTATATAAAAAGCCAAGTAAATATCATTATATGTGAAATTACATATCTTAAAACATCTAGAATGGGAGAATGGTATAAATTGACTCAATAAAAAGAAAAAAGAAAAAAAGCCAATTACTTAATCAATGTAACTGCAGATTATTTGTCTCCCCATCGTTAGGGAATGCATGGCGCACTAGCTTCTCAAGTCCCTTTGGCTTGTGAGAAGCTAATTAACAAAAGAGGAAAGGGAAAACAAAGACCATGGCTCAAAGGATCTTGAAAGATCCTACAAGATAAACAAGTATCCTATTGGTATCTAACCAATTATTCTCCGGGTATCCAAGCAAGTATAAAGGAACGCCCTGCTCAGACTTCTCTACCATCTCGTCATAGAAAAATCCTATGAAAGCAAAAGGGCAAATAAAAAGTTCATGGTGAGCCCAACGCTCGCCGAAAGTGACCAAAATTAATAAACGAGGGTCCATTAATTTTGGCGGGGAGCGTGGACCCCTATTGGTCTTTGGGCGGACAAATTGGGGGATTTTCGGGACACGGTTGCTTGCTTCCAATGCCTTCCCCCGCGTTAAGACGGCGCGGGAGCTGACTCAGGAGGCGCGGGAGCTGACTCGGGAGACGCGGAACACGTAAGCGGTGACTAGACTCCAGATTTTAATAAGGTTATTTTGCGTTCATCGCAAGATCTCGGCGGTGGATTCAATGATTTACGCGTCCCCGTCGTTCTTTTCTACGGAGATCGTAGCAAGTCGTCGTCATTATTGGGTGGTTTATAGAATTCGTTGTCAGAGGACCCACCAAGTGAATTATAGTACCCCCTTTCCGCGTGTGGACTTTTGGGAGCAGCGTGGGCACGAGTAATATACCATTTGTGTGGATCCGATACTGTGTATTATTCCGGCACTCGGTTGCTAGCTACCGAGACTATAGACGATTGGATAATTGAATGAAAGTCAAGCTGTCTCAATTTGCAGTCATCAAGGATTTAATAAGTAATGCCTTTGCTTTGTGCCATCAGTGTACATATTATACGCGTTGAGTTGGACTGGCCAATGAGGGATGTATACATCCAAGGAGCTTTAAATTGATTAGCAGCAAGTGATAGAATGGTTGCTTAAAGAATTTGCATGAGACTCACATTTGGTAGGATATGTAATGACTTTGCATTTGAACACAGATGAAGTGAGCTTTTGAGAAAAAATATCAGTGTACATATTATACGCGTTGAGTTAGACTGGCCAATCAGGGATGTACATCCAAGGAGCTTTAAATTGATTAGCAGCAAGTGATAGAATGGTTGCTTATATAATTTGCATGAGACTCACATTTGGTAGGATATATAATGACTTTGCATTTGAACACAGATGAAGTGAGCTTTTGAGAAAAAAAATACCATTGCTTTGGGCCATCAGTGTACATATTATACGCATTGAGTTAGTGTAACGATCGGGCCCATGGGCCCGTTTCGTTACAAGAAAGCAAGACGGATAAGGTCCATACCAATTTGGGTCATCACAGCCCCAAAAGGAATCTAATTGGTGCCTTGTCCTTCTTGCTTTACAACATATAAACCACTTAACCAACTCCAATTATCCGATGTGGGACTATTGGGAGGGGCATCACAATCATCCCCTTAACAGAGGCGACGTCCTCGTCGCCAGGGGTAATTGATCACAACCACCAGCAGACAGGATTCTAGAGGTGGCCCCCACGGGTTCAAGAGGTGGCCCCCACGGGTTCAAGAGGTGGCTCCATCCCCATAAATGTAGCACTTTGTTCTGTGTGGCACTTAGCTCCTGCACTTCTGACTGGTGCGAGGCTCTGATACCATATTATAACGACCCGGGCCCACGGGCCCATTTCGTTACAAGAAAGCAAGACGGATAAGGTCCACACACGGGCCCGTTTCGTTACAAGAAAGCAAGAAGGACAAGGCACCAATTGGATCCCTTTTTAGGCTGTGGTGGTCCAAATTGGTGTGGACCTTGTCCGTCTTGCTTTACAACATATAAACCACTTAACCAACTTTCAATTATCTAATGTGGAACTATTGGGAGGGCATCACAGTTAGACTGGCCAATCAGGGATGTACATCCAAGGAGCTTTAAATTGATTAGCAGCAAGTGATAGAATGGTTGCTTATATAATTTGCATGAGACTCACATTTGGTAGGATATATAATGACTTTGCATTTGAACACAGATGAAGTGAGCTTTTGAGAAAAATATCAGTGTACATATTACACGCGTTGAGTTAGACTGGCCAATCAGGGATGTACATCCAAGGAGCTTTAAATTGATTAGCAGCAAATGATAGAATGGTTGCTTATAGAATTTGCATGAGACTCACATTTGGTAGGATATATAATGACTTTGCATTTGAACACAGATGAAGCGAGCTTTTGAGAAAAAATAACAATATTAATTGCACTACTGCTTTCAAAGACCAAACCCTCCGAAACAATAAACGAGTAGATTTGACATATTGGTTAACAATGTGAACCATGTGCGGTTCAATCTATATATTTTTATACCACAAAAAGTTCGTTGGTGTTAGTATGTGTTCAATAATTAAGATAATTAATATTTGTTAAACAAATGCTGATGACGCTCGATCACCTCTCCTGGACGTCGGGAACGGAGGCGCTCCTCGAATCCTCGCCTCGCCGGGTTGCCTGCAAGGAAGTCCCGGGGCCGAGGGGGCTCCGGCGGGACCATCCGACGGCCAAGTTAGTGACTGAGGTCACAGTTGAAGAAGGGCTCGAGTGAGCGCTGTTTTGTGTGGAGAAGAGGGATCTCGAGAGGAGGAATCCCTTTGAGAGTAGAGATGGCGATTTTGGGGTTATCGTCCGTACCTATTTGGCGAGTGGATTTACCCTTTTATAGGGGTTGACACTGGAACGACCACGTGGGGTGGCGTGAAGTCAGAACGTCTGCAGAGCCCTTGCGTGAATCTGGGCTGGTTGATGGGTTACATCCCATCAGCAGCGGGGCTGTCGGGCGGTGCGCATCTGGCGTTGTCGGGCGGCGCGCGTCAGAGAGGCGGTTTCTTGAGCCGCTAGCGCTGATCTGGCGGGAACCGGGGAGTCCCGTCTTGTCAGGGCCGAGCTGGGTCGACCCGAGATGGCTGGGGCCGTCCCGCTGGCAAGGTAGTGCTGGGGCGGGGCGAGTCGGCAGACCTGGGGACGCCAGGGCCGAGTCGGGCCGGCAGGACGGCCTTGGCTGACTCGGTGGAACAGGGGACGCCGGGGCCGAGTCGGGCCGGCCTTGGCCGACTCGGCAGGACTGGAGACGCCGGGGCCGAGTCGGACCGGCCGGCCTTGGCCGACTCGGCGGGACTGGAGACGCCGGGGCCGAGTCGGGCCGGCCAGGGATGGCCTTGGCCGACTCGGCGGGACTGAGATGCCGGGCCGAGTTGGGCCGGCCTGGGATGGCCTTGGCCGACTCGGCGGGACTAGAGACGCTGGGGCCGAGTTGGGCCGGCCAGGGATGGCCTTGGCCGACTCGGCGGGACTAGAGGCGCCGGGGCCGAGTCGGGCTGGCCTGGGATGGCCTTGGCCGACTCAGTGGAACAGGGGACGCCGGGGCCGAGTCGGGCCGGCCGGGGATGGCCTTGGCCGACTCGGCGGGACTGGAGACTCCGGGGCCGAGTCGGACCGGCCAGGGATGGCCTTGGCCGACTCGGCAGGACTGGAGAGGCGGAGGAAGTGTCGGGGCCGACCTGCTTGGAGACGTAGGGGGTCGGCTAGGAAGATGCCGGGACCGCCTGGGAGGTGCCGGGCCGCCTAGCTTGGACATGCCGGGGCCGGCCAGGAAGGTGCCGGGACCGCCTGGCTTGGAAGGTGCCGGGCCGACTTTGGGGCCGTCGGTCGTTGGTCTTGGAGATGTCGGCCTTTGGGGCCGTCGGGTGTCGGCCTTTGGGGCCGTCGGTCGTCGGGTGTCGGCCTTTGGGGTCGTCGGGTGTCGGCCTTTGGGGCCGTCGGTCGTCGGTCTTGGAGATGTCGTCCTTTGGGGCCGTCGGGTGTCGGCCTTTGGCGCCGTCCAAAAATTTTATTTTTCGTGGGGTCAACTGGCCCCATCAAATGCCCCCACACTCCTTGAGCTTGCGTGCCTTGCACCGGCTAAGCGAAAGGAGTGTAGAACTTTTACCTTGGCACCTTGCGCTGCCTTGGAGGGACGTCTGCGTGCCTTCTTTGGCTAGCTGAGGGCGGCTAGTAATCCTCTCCCAACGCAGGGTCTGGGAGTGAACCCCGGAGGGTGACCTGAGAACTAGGAGTCGTCAGGTTCCTTTTCTTTAAAGAAATTGGTCTCCTTCTGCAGGGTTGGTCTGCCCCTCAGGAAACTCTGTTGATTGGAATCCGCAGGTCTTGAGCTTGAGGGTGCCGACATGGAGCCGGTCTTGGGTGCCGGCGCGGAGGCCGGTCTTTGGTGCCGGCGCGGAGTCGGTCTTTGTTGTCGACGCGGAGTCGGTCTTTGGCACCGATGCGGAGTCGGTCTTTGTTGCCGACGCGGAGTCGGTCTTTGTTGCCGACGCGGAGTCAATCTTTTGCCGACGCGGAGTCGGTCTTTGTTGCCGACGCGGAGTCGGTCTTTGTTGCCGACGCAGAGTCGGTCTTTTTGCCGACGCGGAGTCGGTCTTTGGTGCCGACGCGGAGTCGGTCTTTGTTGCCGACGCGAGTCGGTCTTTGTTTAAGAAATATACTCATCCCAAGAGCGTGATAAGATAAGGATATTCTGAATAATACTTTATTAAAGAATCGGCAAGCCACTAATAATACCGTCCAGTTCCGAATGCGGGGGGGAAGCTTCCCATTTTGATGCCAGCTCCTTCCTTCCGTCGGCTCCCCGAGCTGTCGCTCGCCCCTTATGAGGTCATGCTATTGTTCCTTCCGTTGGGCATTGTTGAGGCAAATCTGAGGCGCTGGAGGTGCCGACACACCTGGGGCCGCTAGGTTTCCTCGAACGAACCTGCCCAAGTGGTTCTGCCGGACAAACTTTTCAATGGCCTTCTTAACTGGCGGCAATCTTGGTGTCATGCCCATAGTCTTGGTGATACCGGCAGTAAAGCTCTTTGCTGTGGGGGTTTATTGACTTTAGGGGACGTGGGCGTTGAAAGTAATGCTCCTCCTCAATCTTTAGCAGGATGTGGGAGATCGGAGCCGTGAGAGGAGTAAACCGCCCCTTAGGAACCAGCGCATGGGGCCGTTGGTCAAGGCGACTGGGCGGCTCGGGCTGCCTGGATCGTCCCTCAGCTGGTTCCGTGGGTGTTGGCTTCTTATTGGAACTCCTGCCGGCTTCCCTTCTGGACGAGGCAGCCTCGTTGGCGCGGATGTACTTCTGGGCCCGGAGGAGGAGGTCGAATAAGAGCTTGGGGGCTTCTTATCCAGGGAGAAGGTGAAGCGGGACGGAAGGAGTCCTCGCTTCGCTAGGGAGGCCACCGCATCATCGAGATGGTAGACCTCGAGGGCGGCGGTTTTGAATCGGGACACGAAGTCCCGCAGTGACTCTCCTTCCTTCTGGCGGACGGAGAAGAGGCTATCTGCCACCCTTGGGATCCGGCGGCAGGCGTCAAAGTGGGCCAAAAATGCCCTTTCCAACTCCCGGAAGGAGTCGATGCTGTGAGGGGGCAGGCGTGAGTGCCATGCACGTGCGGCCCTCCGCAGAGTTGCGGGGAAGGCCTTGCAGAGGAGGGCGTCTGGGGCGCCCTGGATTTGCATCATAGCCTTGTAACTTTCGAGGTGGTCGAGGGGGTCGGTCGTACCGTCGTACGGGTCCACCTGGAGGAAGCGGAACCTGGGGGGAACCGGTTCCTCCAGCATGCGGCGAGTGTAAGGGGGACGAGTGTCGAACTCTTCCTCCGGCTGATGGTTGATCTTCTTGGCGAGCTCGTCTAGTCGCCTGTTGTACTCCTCCAGGCGTTCCTCCGTCTGGCGGTTGATCGTCGGGGCCCTCCGAGGTGGGTCGGAGAAGAAGAAGAAGAGGAGGCGGACGGAGATGGAGACGGAAGTCGGGACTTCCGCCTGGGTTCCTCGTGATGATGTGGCTTGGGAGGAAATTTGTTGGAGCCGCGGTCAGAGGACCGTGGCCGCTTGGAGGGCTCGCATTGAGGCTTCCTGGGGGAAGCTTGACGTCGGCCGTCTCTCGCCGACCGGCCTCCGCCGGGGGGAGCCTCCCCTCGCCGACTGCTGACTGGCGAGGGGAGCAGTTTGATGCTGGGTGGCCACGGACTGTTGTTGCTGGAGGCCGTGGATCATGGCGGTGAGATTCTGGACCTTCTGGGAGAGGGTTGCCAGCTGCTCCGCTGTTTGGACAGCGGCGTCCGGCGGCGGGCCTGCAATTGGAGGGTTGGTAGCAGGGGGATTGGCCTCCTTGTCTAGTTGGAGGGGAGACCCCGCTGGGCAGCTGATGGAGGCGTCTTGAGCTCGGGTCACCACCATCGCTTTGGACGAAGAGAGGGGACGAAAGATGAGCTCAGGGAGAACGTTCGCTACTTTTTCTTATCCCCTCTTCCTGGCGCGCCAATCTGATGACGCTCGATCACCTCTCCTGGACGTCGGGAACGGAGGTGCTCCTCGAATCCTCGCCTCGCGGGTTGCCTGCAAGGAAGTCCCGGGGCCGGAGGGGGCTCCGGCGGGACCCTCTGATAGCCAAGTTAGTGACTGAGGTCACAGCTGAAGAAGGGCTCGAGTGAGCGCTGTTTTGTGTGGAGAAGAGGGATCTCCGAGAGGAGGAATCCCTTTGAGAGTAGAGATGGCGATTTTGGGGGTTATCGCCCGTACCTGTTTGGCGAGTGGATTTACCCTTTTATAGGGGTTGACACTGGCACGACCACGTGGGGTGGCGTGAAGTCAGAATGTCTGCAGAGCCCTTGTGTGAATCTAGGCTGGTTGGTGGGTTACGTCCCATCAGCAGTGGGGCTGCGGGCGCATCTGCGTTGTCGGGCGGCGCGGTCAGAGAGGCGGTTTCTTGAGCCGCTGGGGCTGATCTAGCGGGAACCAGGGAGTCCCGTCTTGTCAGGGCCAAGCTAGGTCGACCCGAGATGGCTGGGGCCCGTCCCGCTGGCAAGGTAGTACCGGGCGGGGCCGAGTCGGCGGACCTGGGGACCCAGGGCCGAGTCGGGCCGGCCAGGGATGGCCTTGGCCAACTCGGTGGAACAGGGGACGCCGGGGCCGAGTCGGGCCGGCCTGGATGGCCTTGGCCGACTCGGCAGGACTGGAGACGCCGGGGCCGAGTCGGGCCGGCTTGGGATGGCCTTGGCCGACTCGGCGGGACTGGAGACGCCGGGGCCGAGTCGGGCCGGCCTGGGATGGCCTTGGCTGACTCGGCGGGACTGGAGACCCCGGGGCCGAGTCGGGCCGGCCAGGGATGGCCTTGGCCGACTCGGGGGACTGGAGAGGCGGAGGAAGTGTCGGGGCCGATCTGCTTGGAGACGTAGGGAGCCGGCTAGGAAGATGCCGGGACCGCCTGGGAGGTGCCGGGCCGCCTAGCTTGGACACGCCGGGGCCGGCCGGAAAAGTGCCGGGACCGTCTGGCTTGGAAGGTGCCGGGCCGACTTTGGGGTCGTCGGTCGTCGGTCTTGGAGATGCGGCCTTTGGGCCGTCGGGTATCGGCCTTTGGGGCCGTCGGTCGTCGGGTGTCGGCCTTTGGGGCCGTCGGGTGCCGGTCTTTGGGGCCGTCGATCGTCGGTCTTGGAGATGTCGGCTTTTGGGGCCGTCGGGTGTCGGCCTTTAGCGTCGTCCAAAAATTTTATTTTTCATGGGGTCAACTGGCCCATCAAATGCATATTTTATCTATGCTTTCTTCAACAAAGAGAAAAAACAAAGAGTGTTGCACTCTAGAGGTTTCTCATTCGATGATTCAAATCTCTTTTATCACTTTTCTCGTCCAAATTACCCTTGGCCTGAAAGATATGTAACCAAATTAAATAAAAAACCTCTAGTTACATGTAAACTTTTGTTTAGGCTCCAAGAAATCTCTTGTGATCACTCTGAAAATAATATGATTTTAATGACAAAAAGCCTTCTGAAAAAACAACTTCCAAAACTTACAAATTTTAAATCCAGAAGAATAAAATCATCATTTTCTAGTTAACTTTCATAGAACAACATTTGTTACTAGAGTAAGATATTTGTTAACTTTATTTTGCATAAAACTATAGGTGATTTATCTCTTTTTGCACAAACGAGCAGAAAAATAACCTTATGATACTCTAAAATTATCATAAATAAGTTATTATATTCATTTAGATTGATTTAAACTTCCAGCAATTAAATCTCTCCACATACAGCAGAGGAGAAGATTTGACCAAAGCGTTTGAACTGTTATTAAAATATTTGTGAAAACGTGTTGAAAAATGAAAAGTGGTGAAGGCCCAAAATATCCTAGAAGGGAGGTAGGTAGGTAGCAAAGCGAATTCAACAAAAGCCTGACCACCAATATATAGGGATTACTAAGACTAAGGCATGACTTGTTTAGGTACAGAAGTAGCTACAGGTATTGCTATGCACCTTCTCAAGACCACCCAGCAAGGAAAAGGGAAGCCACCCATGGTGCAGTCTCAAAATTGGCTCCCCACTACGTAGTTTTCATGCGGATGCACGCTTAAGCAATCCAGCTGCAACCGTTCTTCCGATCCACTCAGAGCTCACGCGAACCTAAGCGCTAGCAATCACATTGAAGGTGCTGCGAACTTCTTCGAGAGATTAGGTAGGAAAAACAATATCAGAGTGCGACCAATGGGACCAGGCCTCTTAACGTTATGCAACTAATGTTAGATGGGCTACGTTGTTGTTCACTTACTAAGCAGCAGTCATGTTAGACAAGTCCAAAAAATAAGTATAACTATAAAAAAAACCAGATCTTTTTTTTCCCTCAAATTAAGAAAGACGAATTCATTTCTATTGCTCCAGTCTTGATGGTCCCTGGAGAATCTGACTTGATTCGTTTGACAAGTCCCATGTACGACTTGCGGCCCAACTCAAAGCAGGCAAGTTCTAGGATACTACTCCACAGCAGAATCCTAGCAACAAAAACCTCGATGCGATCCACTTTTGCCGATGAAAACCGTCCAAATTCCCTTGACAGCAAAAGCATAAACTCTTCCCTATGTCCAAGTGATAAGTCTATTTGTTATCTTAATTTAATCAGTAAAATAAATATTAATTATTTTAAATTTATTAAGAATTGATACTTTTAGGAATGTTTGCAAAAAATGAGCCTATAGATGAAAAGATATCGATTTTTGGAGTCCAATGATGCAGGCCATACTCAAATCAAGACTCGATTTGTCCAAAAAAAAAGAAAGAGATGATGTCGCATGATTTTCGGTGCAAAATAAGGTAGATGCTGTTGAACGAATGGCTAAGAAATTTTTTCACGATATTTGAACAATCTTAAGTGCCTATTTGATTCCAACTTTGATTAGAAGAAAACCCTCTATAAAATGAGGATCAGCAGTTATGGAGGAGAGTTTCTCCAAAGCTCTTTTATTCTTTTTTTATTTAGATTATTGTATTTAGGCTTGAAAAAGAAAATTTATGGAGGGAATGCTGGTGGTAGCAATGCATGGCTAGATTCCTTCAACTTGGATTTTATCTTTCTTTTTGTTCTTAATTTTATGCAATAAAAATTATGCTCTTCTTTATTATATCTTTTGAGTTATTTTTCTTATCGAGGTTTTGATCTGGCATACACGGCCTATACCCTCCATCGATGTACCATAATCTCATGATACAGTACGTGCCTAAGAGAGATAAATTATAGTATGATAGATTAGACCCTTAACCTTGCAATTATTAGATAGTTTATACTCTAAGCGAACGTGACATGATCTCCTGATACGATCCGTACCTGACAAGAGATAAATTATTCTAATTTTAAATTTACAAAATTTATTACTATTGCAACATATGTTTGCATAGTGGATTTGGATCCTGGGTTGCTTCTCCTGTTGTGTTGATTAATTAGTTGTTATCTTTTAATAACCGCTATTCTTAATAATCCTCTATAGATAAATTTTCTTTTCATGAAATAATTGCCCTTGATTCTCGAGGATACGATCCGATTCACCACTAGTTATAGTAGTGAGTAGGTTTTATTTTGACTGCTAACGACAGTGATCAAATTTTAAGGTCGTTGCTGGGGATCTAGGCACGATTAGTTCAAAAAAAAATTAAAAAAAATTAATTACCATAATTTTTTTAATTTTATTCTTATTTTTATTTTTTTATTCTCTCTTATTGTTTCATTATTATTCATGCTTCTATATAAAAAAGGAATAGAAAAAAAAATTTTTTTTTAATAGTTATTGCTCTCTTTATTGTATTACCTTTTTTTCGTTACCTTAATTGTTAGATTTTCTTATTTTCTTTTTAACATAAAAAAAATTACTTTCCTTCTTATCACAAATCCACTTTTAATCTAATCAACTTTTTCTTTTAATTAACTTACCTTAAAAAAACCTGAAAGAAAACCCTAAGACACTTTCCATAAAATAAAATTAATTTAAGAAAATAAAAATAATAATAATAATAATAAAATAATAAAAATATAATAAAAAATATTTTATTTTTGTGCTTAGATTGACTTAGGTAAATTTATTTTTGCGAAACTCAAAATTTTTCCATTGACATCTCATAATTTATTAGGAAATTATAAACTTAATCATAAAAATCTTTTAAAAAAAGTAATTAGATTAATTTTGTTTGATAATTTCAAGAGCTGAACATATGCTTATTGCACAACATTTTCATAATTAACTTTAAGGGCATAAACTTTTAATCAAGATAAGGTGGGGAGTTGATCATCCTTCCTTGACCCACAAATCACATCATTCATTTTGCATTAACCCAAACCTTTAACTCTAAAATTAACTAGACATCGGCCCTAAGGAACTCGAGCTCAATAGGACAAGACACTCGAAAGAGTTGGACCGGATCGGGATTGGCTGCGTAACTGATGTTTAGAAAAGGAAAGAAAAGTGGTTACTTAATTGGTTCCGTTCGCTTACCTAGTAAGCGACGGGAGGACTCCCACTGACCTTACCCTAAATGGCTAGTTGATCAGTTAATATTTGATTTAGAGGGCTCAAGGCAGTCTTGGAAGTTAGGAGCTATCTAAATCTAGGTTAAACCTAGGGTAGAGAGTCTAATCTTTGTTAACTTGACCGCTAATAATTATTAAACCCTAACTAAATTATTCTTCATTGCTCTTAGTTTTAGAAATCTTTTAGGATATTTTCTTTAGAATCTTCTCATTTCTCTTCTATTACATTAGTTTAAAAAAATTTAAATTATTATTTGCTTTAGAGTGTATTGGTAAGGTATATGCTCGGTCGCCGATCGTTACAACCCAACCTCATATTTTTAAATCCTGAAATAAAGAGAACTTGTAGAGCAAATAGAGCGCGCATTATGGATCTTAATCAAGAAAACAATCCACAACGTCAATTGAAGGAGTACTTCACCCTTTCACAATATACATATTCACCATACATACAAGTACCCCCAGTAGAGGTTGTCCAATATGAAATTAAGTCTAGTGTAATCCAAATGTTACCAGCTTTCCATGGATTTACAAATGAAGATCCCTATAAACACTTAGATGAATTCTTGAAAATTTGCTCAACTGTCAAGATTCAAAATTTCTTCAATGAGGCACTTAGGCTTAAGTTATTCCTTTTCTTCCTAAAAGATAGAGCCAAGTATTGGTTAAATTCACTAGACACTATAATTTCAACTTGGGACCAACTCCAGAGGAAATTTCTTAAGAAATACTTTCCTATAGGAAAAACGAATCAAATCAGAAAAACCATAACTGATTTTTTTTAGTTAGAGAGAGAAATGTTTCATGAAACGTAGGAGAGATTAAAAGAATTAACTAAAAATGTCTGTACCATGCAATAGCTAAATGGCAGTTAGTTCAATATTTTATGATGGATTGTCAAAAAGGCATCGACAAATGTGGATCCTTATATGAAAAAACATTTATGCTAAAAAATGAACATGAGGCATGACAGCTTTTGAAACTCTAAGTAAAAATTCCTTGTACCACATATCAGCTGTATCAAAATTGATGAACTATCCCAAAAAATTCTACAAGTTGGAAATGCATTTTCCCCATCTACTTAATTACATAAGGTTTGTATAATCTGTTCAAGTCTGACTCATTCTATAGGGGAATGTCCAGCTGCATACCAATTTCCTGAGCTTATTCAGGAGCAACACACCAGCCCAAACCTGAATGGCTCCTAGACCAGGAAATGATCCATATTCGAATACTTACAATCCTAACTGGTGAACTCATCTAAATTTTTTATGGAAACCCCAACCTATAATCAGTCCAACATCAATTAGACCTAACCATCAGGAGACCCAATTTAGAAGCATGTCGTATTCCCAATATCCAAGTGCTCTTCAACCTCCACCAAATAATTATGATCCTACTTTCGAAGAGAAGGTGTTATAAGCATTGAAAGGGCTAGAAATGAATACTCAACTTCTTCACTCACACACACAATCCATTGCAAAACTACAAACCCAGATGGGTCAACTAGCCATAGCATTCAGTAAAAGAAAATGGGGTAAGCTACCGAGTCAACCCGAAGCTAATCCTAGGGACCTAAACATCCAAGGATTAAAACAAGGAGCCCAGATTAATCAACTAAGTGTTATTCATACATTAAGATCTAAAAAATAAATAGATAACCAGGTGGTACATATAAAGAAGAAGAATTAGAAGTCTCACCATTTGAACAACTTATTGAGCTAGATTAGCCCGAAACACTTGAGGTATTAGAGTCTAATATAATGCCCAACCCACCAGCTGAGCCCATGTCAGAAGGAAATAAACCAAAAATTAGGGTTGTAGCACCATTCTCAAATAGACTTAAGTTCAATCAAAATTCAGCTTAATTCGATAAGACTTTGATGGTTTTAAGCAAGTTAAAGTGAATATCCCCTTACTGGACATGTCCAACAGATCCCAGCCTATGCCAAATTCCTTAAGGATCTATGTACCAAAAAGAAGACCATCAATGTGTTAGTGTATGCCCTAGATCCAATCGGATTGGATGCTATATACATTCTATGAATACAAATCAAATAAAATGGTTTCTTTATCTATCCAGATATCTTTTATTTGATATATTTGTCTGTGAGATAAAGTCCAAAAGAATGTGAATCGTGCATATAAAATTTGTAATAGAGATTACAAATTGTGAGATTCAAATTGCACATTATGGTTCGACTCTTTAAACTTCCCTAGTCGATGTGTAGATAGGACTGGACACCATTGAACACCGTGAGACTGGCACACATTGCATATCCTCACCCTGGGATGAGCAGTTGATTTCACAAGCTGAAGTATGAAGATACTTGGATAGGTGTGTGGATGCTCGTTATTGCGATGCATTGGATGACCCATACAGAGATCCTATATGGATATTCTATATAGTGTCAATGGTTGATCTCTAATGACGGTGGTATGAGTGATCCTTTGACTTGAGATCTTCATTGCATCTCATGTGTGGAATGTCATGCTTTGATGGCATCCAAACGTCGCTCTAGCTACGGGTGGCAAATATGGTGTCGGTTGGGTATGACATGAAGCACATGAAGATGGTGTTTGATCAATACAGGATTCGTCTTCTTTGATAGAAAGGGTTATATCCCACGGCCACTTGATGGATTGAATCGATTGTTAAATCCTTGCAAGGTTGAGCTGGAATTCAAAATGGTTTCGAAGTTCTAATTCATATGAGTCAATTTTTCCTGAGATCAAGTAAACAAAGATCAATTACAGGGTTGACACATTCCATACCACTGATTGATCTGGGATATGTGACGAAAGGATTTGATCATACGGTAACCGTTCATGGATAGGTTGATGGTCACGTCAACAAAACCTTTAGCAGTTGGGTGGTCATGATGCTTTGCTAGAGGCCTCTATGATCTATAATCATGTTGTTGACTTGGACAAAGAGTTGTCCAATCATTCCTAGGGTCTATGATTTGGACATGATTATTGCCAACATGTTAAAGGGCCTAATGGGTCACACGCATTAAGGAGAATTTTTGATGAATTAAAATGAGAATTAAATTAGATTTAATTCAGATAAGATGATCAATTAAATAATTGGGTGAGACCCAATTTAAAGAAGATATAATAATAATGGATATGATCCATTATAGTAGAAGGAATGTTAAGGAGAAATTATTTGTGCACAAATAATGGATACCCAAATACGACTTGATCCATATGATGGATGGCTCTGATTATTCGGGTATGGATGGCCAATCTCGGCCATATGAAGATGGAATCATGCCCATGGGATGAGGCATGATGAATCTCTACGGTTTGATGATGAACACGTACAAATTGGGGCATGTAGTTATGAGATAACCAACTCCTAATTTCAAAGGCTGAGATTGTGACACTTGGATTATCGTTACCATGAGAATGGGAGTTTCTTCCGTTTTCTTGGATTAATGTTACCATGATGTTACCATGAAAATGAGAGTTTCTTCTGTTTCTTTGGATTAACGTTACCATGAAGTTACTATGAAAAGAGGTCTCTTCTTCTCCCTTGGAACGTTTCCTTTTCACCCTATAAATATGGTTCCTTCCTACTAAGAGAGAGAAAAGATTAGATCTTTCTTCAAAGATATCTTCTGTATTTCTGTAAGGGGATTCAAGAGACGCTAGCACCCCTCTCTCCCGTAGTGTCATCTTCATACCTTGGAGGTCTTCATCCCTCTTCTCCGCATGGATCACCGTTAGAGGCCGGACACGTGGACGGCTAGTGGCAAAGGATTAACCGGCTTCAACCTCATCTACATCGACGGACATGTGGACGGCTAGTGGCAAAGGATTAACCGGATTCAATCATCTACATCGATAAAGGACTCAGGTATGAATAAAATTAGATTTTATTTGAGATTTAATGAATCTGTTCCTAAGGATCCTGGGCATTGGAATTTTATATTATATCTTCCATAATGTTTGTATGAATTAGATTCATATCTTGTATACATAATTCCCAACAGTGGTATCAGAGCCTCCTTAGGCTACAGATTCATTAATCTGATAGGATACTTGAGTCAATATGATTGATAATATATTTTTTATTATGCTTAAAATCATAAAGAGTTTTCATATGTTGATAATAAATCTAAAATATAATAAAATATTTATTATTTGATGATAAATAATATTATTTAGATTTATGCATGTTCATTATCATGTTAAAATAGAGTACTTTGATATATGATATCAGAGGTAAAGATTTATTATATGATAATAAACAATAATTAATTTAGATTTAATCATATATGTGTCATGCTAAAATAGTAATTATTATTTATGCATGATAGATACTATATGCTGAAATCCTAGAAATCATGTTTAGGATTTAATTTTAACATGATTATTGATATGATTAAGATTTGATATTCTTATGATAATGAACATTGAAAACTTAGTTTGGATATTTAGATCAAGATAAGATTGTGATTAAATGTAATCATATGGAATTTAAAATCTTATATTTTGAATCTAAAATCTTATCATGACAAGAATATGATTAGGGTTTGTTAGAGACATTAGGATTTACATGGGATGTGAAACCGACATGTCATAACATGTAATTAAATGATAAGAAAATTTAAAATTTAAATTAAGAACTCTTATCATAATACTCTAGCTAGATCACTATCTAAAATTATCATAAAATGTAATAAATGATAAAGATTTAGGAAACTTAGACTTAACCATATCATTGTTTGATCCTATGATCCCATAATTTATCTAATCAATTGGGCTTAACTATATTGGTGTCTAGAAAGGTTTGATCATGGTTTTTAATTGCTCCATTCGCTGCCTAGGAAAATACATTCAATGGGATCGAAGGGTATGCCATTGATCAGCTGATCTGGCCATTGTTAAGGAAAGCTTTTAATTGATTAAATTAATTAAGGTTGATCAGGATGGTAGCAATTGATTTGGTCACATAATTAGGGTTCCTAAATTAGATAGTGATCAGGATCCTAATTTGATTAGGAGTCCCAATCATAGATTGGATCTTATGAAATTAAGGTTAATTGAGATTAATCTAAAATCTATATATAGATATGTAACCTAGCATAGTACAAATGTTGTAGATATAGATGAGACCTATATGTGCTAAATCCCTCCACGAATATTAAGTCATAAGCCTTTCATTGTTCACATGATACAAAATCATTAGGTCATGAGATTTGTTGTGCCAAAGCCAAGGTCGAGTGTACTTATGAGGAGTTGATTGTGGAACAATGGGTTGACTTAACTAGATTAGCTGGTATAATTGGCCAAAGTCAGGGTCAGTCTAATCTAGAGGCAAACTTTAGGGTGATCACATATGGATGTAATTGACAAGGCAATGTCCCCTAAATGATCTAGGAGTTACATTAGATGTGATTGATGATAATCTACCAAATTTGGCTTACCGAGATTTGTTGTGCCAAAGCCAAGGTCAAGGTAATTCAAATGAGGATCCTAGCCCACTAAGAAAATTAAATGCCAATTTCTCGAGATTAATAGAGAGGGCTATTAACCTTGATAAAATAGTGGGAGAAACTAACTAATTAAAAATCTAGAATTACCATATTAAGTTGGTGATTAGTATTCATAGTAATTGACTCGTTCTAATTTTATGTAGGTTATCAGAGAAACCATGAGTGTAAACATCAACCTTAGAAATATTTTAGAATCCAACAAATTGACTGGACTCAACTTCCCTGATTGGCTAAGGAATGTAAGGATCGTTCTTCGATCTGAGAAAATTCTTTTTGTCCTAGATGAGGTTGCACCGGAGGTCCCGCCAGCGGATGCTCCGACTGAGGTTCATGTGGCATATAACCGGTATAAAATGCTAAAGACATGGCCACATATTTGATGTTGGCCTCGATGTAACCTGATCTTCAGAAACAGCATGAGCATATGAATGCTCAGGAGATTTTGATGCACCTGCAAAAGTTGTTTGGTGCACAGTCTCGATATAAGAGGTTTCAAACTTCTAAAAAGTTGTTTCAGTGCAAAATGACTGAGGATTCATCAGTGGGTGCCCACGTACTAAAAATGATAAATCTGATTGAGAAGTTGGCACTTTTGGGTTTTGTGATGGATTATGAACTAAGTATTGACTTGGTTCTACATCATTACCTCCAGCTATTTGCAGTTTGTTCTTAATTTCAACATGAACAAGCTAGAGACATCTCTACCTGAGCTCGCAAATATGCTGACGAATGCCAAGCCCAACATTAAGAAAGAAAAGGGACAGGTTATGGTCGTGGAGTCTTCTGGCGCTCGTAAGAAGCGGCCAAAGAAGAATAAGGTCCAAAAGGCCAAGGCGACTAAACCAAATAAGGGCATTAAGAAAAATAAAGTAGCCAAGGGAAGTGTCACTTCTGTGGCAAGGAAGGGCACTGGAAGCGAAACTGTAAGGCTTATCTGGCTAGCCTGAAAGAAAAAAAACATACAGATGCTTCTACATCAGGTATATTTATGATTGAGATATTTTCTTCTGTTACTTCTTATTCCACTTGGGTATTGGATACCGGTTGTAGATCTCATATTTGTATTAATATGCAGATGATAAGAAGCAGTAGAAAGCTGAAAAAAGATGAAGTGATCCTACGCATGGGAAATGGAGCAAAGGTTGCTACTTTAGCTATAGGATCTTGTTCTTTGTCTTTGTCTACTGGGCTTGTAATGGAGCTTAATAATTATTACTATGTTCCAAACATAACAAAGAATATTATTTCCGTTTCATGTCTTGTAAATGATGGATATACATTTGAAATTAAAAATAAAGGAATTTTAATTTTTAAAAATGAAATGTTCTTTGGTTCTGCTGAAATGTTCAACGGGATTTATGTTTTGAATTTACAATGCCCTATTCTCAATGTAGAAACTAAGAAATTAAAATCAAATAATTCTAAGAACTCATTCCTATGGCACTGTCGTTTAGGCCATGTAAATGAAACATCTTTAACCAAGTTACATAAGGATGGCTACTTGGGCTCATTCGATTGGGAATCGTTTGAGGAATGTGAGTCATGCTTACGTGGCAAAATGACTAAGTCATCCTTTACTAAAAAGGGTGAGCGAGCAACTAAATGTTTAGGACTAGTACATTCGGATGTATGTGGTCCTATTAATATTCAGGCAATAGGAGGTTTTTCTTACTTCATCACATTTATAGATGACCATAGCAGGTATGGTTATGTATATTTGATGAAGCACAAATCTGAAGCCTTTGAAAAGTTCAAAGAATTCAGATCCGAGATAGAAAAACAAAGTGGCAAAAGTATTAAGATACTTCGATCAGATCGATGTGGGGAATACTTAAGCCATGAGTTCTTAGAATATTTGAAGAAGAATGGGATTCTCTCTCAGTGGACTCCTTCTGGTACGCCACAGCATAATGGTGTATCAGAAAGGAGAAATCACACATTATTAGATATGGTGCGATCAATGATAAGCCTTGCAAATCTTCCAAAAATGTTTTGGGGTTATACCCTACACACAGCCGAATACACTCTAAATCGAGTTCCGTCTAAGTCGGTCAGTTCCACTCCCTATGAGATATGGTATGAAAGAAACCAACCCTTAGTCATCTAAGGATTTGGGGTTGCTACGCTTATGTAAAGCGTAATGAGTCAGATAAGCTGGGAGCTAGATCCGACAAGTGTAATTTTGTGGGATATCCTAAAGAAAAAAAGGATACTACTTCTACCATCCACTCAAGCAAAAGGTTTTTGTCTCAAGGCATGCCATATTCCTAGAGAATGAGATTTTTCTAAGAAATGACAATGGAAGAAATATTGAGATTAGTGAAACTCAAGAATCACAAATTGACACAGATCGATTAGATGATATGGAGCAAATGTCAAATGCAGTGGGAGTTGAGCAGGAAACTCAACTCACATTCAGGCAACATTTACGTAAGCCTCTATCAGAAATGATGGAGCAACAGGTAGCTCCAAGTACACATCAGCTACGTAGGTCTAGTAGAACACATCATATTCCTGAGAGATATGGATTTTTTACAGAAGATGATGAGCCTACTAACTACGAGGAAGCAATTTGTAACATTGACTCCAAGAGATGTCTTGAAGCCATGAAGTCTGAAATGGACTCCATGTACGACAACCAAGTATCAACTTTGGTTGATCTACCTGAAGGGATAAAACCCATTGGGTGCAAATGGGTCTTCAAGAAGAAGATAGACATGGATGGTAATGTAATTACCTATAAGGTGAGGCTAGTTGCAAAAGGTTACAAGCAAAGGCAAGGTGTTGACTTTGATGAAACCTTTTCTCCTGTAGCCATGCTTAAGTCCATAAGGATTTTGCTTGCGATTGCAGCCTATTACGATTATGAGATATGGCAAATGGATGTCAAGACCGCCTTCCTAAATGGTGATTTAGTGGAGGATGTGTATATAACACAACCTGAGGGTTTTGAGTCTATTGATCCTCAAAAGGTATGCAAGCTGCAAAGGTCCATTTATGGACTTAAGCAAGCCTCTAGAAGTTGGAACATCTGTTTTGATGAAACAATCAAAAAGTTTGATTTTATCAAAAATAAGAATAATCCATGTGTGTACAAGAAGGTTAGTGGGAGTGTTATTGTTTTCATGATATTATATGTAGATGACATATTATTGATAGGAAACAATGTATCCTTGCTGCAAGAAGTGAGTGAATGATTATCCAGCAAGTTCTCCATGAAAGATTTGGGAGAAGCAGCCTACATACTGGGTATTAAGATCTATAGAGATAGATTTAGGAGGTTGCTTGGATTGTCCCAATCAACGTACATAGATAAAGTGCTAAAACGGTTTAGCATGGAGGAATCCAAGAAGGGATTCTTATCGGTATCGCATAGGATATACTCTCCAAGGACATGAGTCCTAAGACCCAAATAGAGAGAGAGCACATGAATAGGATTCCATATGTCTCAGCAATCGGATCCATCATGTATGCGATGCTATGTACGAGACCTGATGTTTCTTATGCATTGAGTATCACTAGTAATACCAGGCAAACCCTGGTGAGAAACATTGGATGGCCGTCAAGAATATCCTTAAGTACTTACGAAGAAGGACTAAGGATATGTTCTTGGTTTATGGATGACCCGAACTCATAGTTCAGGGTTATACGGATTCTAGTTTTCAGCCTGATAAAGATGATTATAAATCTCAATCAGGCTATGTCTTTACACTCAATGACGATGCAATCAGCTGAAAAAGTTCCAAACAGGAGATGACTACCGACTCTACAATTGAAGCCGAGTACATCGCAGCATCAGATGCAGCCAAAGAAGCCGTTTGGATCAAAAAGTTCATCATTGAACTTGGTGTGGTTCCAAGCATTGCTGATCCAAACACTTATATTGTAACAACAATGGAGCTATTACGCAAGCTAAGGAGCCAAAGTCTCATCAGAGGTCCAAACATGTACTCAGGAGATACTATGTAATTAGATACATTATTGGTAGAAATGATATAAAATAGAACGAGTCCCCACGGACGATAATATTGCCAATTCGTTCAATAAAGTCCTGCCGCAGAAGAAGCACGATGGTCATGCTGAGTCATTTGGTATTGGATACATGGGTGATTGGCTCTAGTGCAAGTGGGAGATTGTTAGTGTATGCCCTAGATCAATCGGATTGGATGCTATATACATTCTATGAATACAAATCAAATAAAATGGTTTCTTTATCTATCCAGATATCTTTTATTTGATATATTTGTCTGTGAGATAAAGTCCAAAAGAATGTGAATCGTGCATATAAAATTTGTAATAGAGATTACAAATTGTGAGATTCAAATTGCATATTATGGTTCGACTCTTTAAACTTCCCTAGTCGATGTGTAGATAGGACTGGACACCATTGAACACCGTGAGACTGGCACACATTGCATATCCTCACCCTGGGATGAGCAGTTGATTTCACAAGCTGAAGTATGAAGATACTTATATAGGTGTGTGGATGCCCGTTATTGTAACAATGCATTGGATGACCCGTACAGAGATCCCATATGGATATTCTATATAGTGTCGATGGTTGATCTCTAATGACGGTGGTGTGAGTGATCCTTTGACTTGAGATCTTTATTGCATCTAATGTGTGGAATGTCATGCTTTGACAGCATCCAAACGTCGCTCTAGCCATGGGTGGCAAATACGGTGTTGGTTGGGTATGACATGAAGCACATGAAGATGGTGTTTGATCAAGACAGGATTCATCTCCCTTGATAGAAAGGGTTATATCCCACGGCCACTTGATGGATTAAATTGATTGTTAAATCCTTGCAAGGTTGAGTTAGAATTCGAAATGGTTTCGAAGTTCTAATTCATATGAGTCAATTTTTCCTGAGATCAAGTAAGTAAAGATCAATTACAGGGTTGACACATTCCATACCACTGATTGATCTGGGATATGTGACGAAAGGATTTGATCATACGGTAACCGTTCATGGACAGGTGTTGATAGTCACGTCAACAAAACCTTTAGCAGTTGGGTGGTCATGATGCTTTGCTAGAGGCCTCTCATGATCTATAATCATATTGTTGACTTAGACAAAGAGTTGTCCAATCATTCCTAGGGTCTATGATTTGGACATGATTATTGCCAATATGTTAAAGGGCCTAATGGGTCACACGCATTAAGAAGAATTTTGGACGAATTAAAATGAGAATTAAATTACATTTAATTCAGATAAGATGATCAATTAAATAATTGGGTGAGACCCAATTTAAAGAAGATATAATAATAATGGATATGATCTATTATAGTAGAAGGAATGTTAAGGAGAAATTATTTGTGCATATGATGAACAAATAATTGAATACCCAAATATGACTTGATCCATATGATGGATGGCTCTGATTATTCGGGTATGGATGGCCAATCTCAGCCATATAAAGATGAATCATGCCCATGGGATGAGGCATGATGAATCTCTACGGTTCGATGATGAACACGTACAAATTGGGGCATGTAGTTATGAGAGAACCAATTCCTAATTTCAAAGGCTGAGATTGTGATACTTGGATTAACGTTACCATTAGAATGAGAGTTTCTTCCGTTTTCTTGGATTAATGTTACCATGATGTTACCATGAAAATGGGAGTTTCTTCTATTTCTTTGGATCAACGTTACCATGACGTTACCATGAAAAGAGGTCTCTCCTTCTCCCTTGAAGGTTTCCTTTTCATCCTATAAATATGGTTCCTTCCTACTAGGAAGGGAGAAGAAAAAGATTAGATCTTTCTTATTTCTGTAAGGGGATTCAAGAGGTGCTAGCACCCCTCTCTCCCGTAGTGTCATCTTCATACCTTGGAGGTCTTCATCCCCTCTTCTCCGCGTGGATCACCGTTAGAGGCCGGACACGTGGACGGCTAGTGGCAAAGGATTAACCGGCTTCATCCTCATCTTCATAGATAAAGGACTCAGGTATGAATAAAATTAGATTTTATTTGAGATTTAATGAACCTGTTCCTAAGGATCCTGGGCATCTGGAAATTTTATATTATATCTTCCGCAATGTTTATATGAATTAGATTCATATCTTGTATATAATTCCCAACACAATGTGCCTAAGAGAGCCTTTTTGGCAGCTAGTGTGAGCTTTTACCAATCAAACCACATGCCAGTGAAATACAAAAATCTAGGATCACCTACTATTTCATGCATTATAGGGAACACCCTCATAAATAGGGCTCTATTAGACTTAGGAGCAAGTGTTAATATATTGTTATACTCTGTATATGAGCAACTAGGGTTGGAAGAATTAAAGCCTACGGAAATGACCCTACAACTAGCAGATAACTCTTTAAAAGTATCCAAGGGAATAGTAGATGATGTATTGATCAAAGTTGGTGACTTTATCTATCCGATGGACTTTGTGATTTTAGAAACTGAACCGGTAACAAACGCAAAGAGCCACATTCCAGTGATTTTAGGTAGACCATTTTTGCTACAACTAATGCCCTAATTAATTACCGACATGGATTAATGAAACTTTTCTTTGGGAATATGTCAATTGATCTTAATATTTTCAATCTTACCAATACACATCAAACGAGCGACTCAAATTATGTTCAGGATATTGTTTATGATCCAATTGACCTTAGTAATGAAGAGCTTGACCTAGAAATCTGTATAAATCAAGATGGAGAGCAAATTAATGAGGTTGCTATAATTAATGAAAAATTAAGATGGGAACTTCCAATTGAACCACTAGAGAAGGTACCTGAACCATTACCCAAACCATCAATTAAGGAAGCACCCAAATTAGAACTGAAACCACTTTCCAAGCATCTCAACTATACATACCTAGGTCTATCAGAAACCTGCCTGTGATTATTTCAATCGACCTAGACTCCTCACAAGAAGAAAAACTATTGAATGAGAAAAAAGAAGCATTAGGATGAACTATAGCTAACATAAAAAAGATTAGCCCCTCAATCGTTCAAAATAGGATTTACTTAAGGGAGAAAACCAAACCTATAAGTGACCCCCAAAGAAAACTTAAATCAATCATGAAGGAAGTAATAAGAAAAAAGATCAACAAACTCCTTGACAATGATAATCAAAGTGAGCCATGACGCTCATTAAACTTAGCTCTTTTTGGAAGGCAATCCAAAATTTTTATGTTCTAACCTTTATTTTCGTGATTCTTACTTTTAGGAATAAGAGACTTCTCCATACGGTCACTCCTAACATTACACGAGGCATATCTCGTCTAGGTGGTGTTTTTTCTTATTTTATTCTTTCTTACTTCATTAAGGACAAGGAATTAAGTTGGAGGTAAGAGAAAGCTTTTTGAAAAATATTGTGAAAACACCCTGGCATTTTTTTAAAAAATTTCAAAATTTTATAAATCATGTGCTACGAAAGAAATTCTTGAGCAAAATTGACTAGGAAAAGGTAATAAAGTTAGAAAGTATTGGCTAATTACTGTAGAGAGCCAAGGAGTAGACTAGCTGGTCAGACTTTTAGTAACCTACTTAGGTCATCTAAAGGCTATTAGCACTTCGACGATATAAATTAGGTATTAGTTGTAAGGTCAATTGGAGATTCAAGTATTACTAAAAATTGGTAATTATATATATCCCAATAAGAGAAACTTGAATTTAAGAAAAGAGCTACATGCCTAAAAAAAATATATATATATATATAATAAGTCTAAACATTAGTTTTTCATCGAGTAACCGAGCACCTTCGCCTAAGTAAGCGTTGTTGTTCACGTCAAAAAGTGGGCAATATGAAGATATCGCTAAAAAAAATTAAAATAAATAAATAAATAAAAATATATATCATGCAGTGTGCAAGTTACCTTAGATTATGCGCTTAATTTGAGGGTGTATAAAAAATTGATCAAAGTAGGTGATAAGTGAAAACACTATTGTTCCTTACAAACTAGTACCGAAATGCTAAGTTAGCTATCATAAACATAAGTGCTCTAGATTTATGGATGAACTCTAAGAAAGTTTCTGACTGCAAAATTTACTTTAAAAACTCAATACTTAGTTAGTGATACTGCTAGCTTCTTTCAACCTTAAGCCTATATTTAATTTTGCAAAAGATAATTTTAGTGATGCATGGTTTTATTTTAATTATATATCTAAGGGAGTAGCAATGATTAAGTTGGAGAGTGTGATAAGTCTATTTATTATCCCAATTTAACTATTAAAATAAATATTAATTACTTTGAATTTATTAAGAATTGATACTTTTACGGATGTTTGCAGGAAAAGAAGCCTATAGATGGAAAGAGCTCGATTTTTGGAGTCCAACGATGTATACGACACTTAAATCAGGACTCAATTTGTCTAAAAAGGAAGAAAGAGATGATGTCGCATGATTCCTGATGCAGATGTTGAAAGGATGGCTGAAAAATTTTCTCACGATATGCCCAATTGACTCCAACTTTGACTAGGAGGAAACCTTAGACAAGCTCTATAAAAGAAGGACCTCAGGTAGTAGTTGGGGAGGGGAGTTTCTACAAAGCTCTTTTTATTCTTTTTTTATTTAGATTATTATATTTAGGCTTGGAAAAGAAAAATTATGAAGGGAATGCTAGTGGCAGCAATGCATAGCTAAATTCCTTCAATTTGGGATAATAATGAAGCATGTAATCAGGTTTTATCTTTCTTTTTATTCTTAATTTATATGCAATAAAAATTATGCTCTTCTTTATTATATCTTTTGAGTTATTTTTTTGATTGAGATTTTGATCTAGCATACACGGCCTGTACCCTCGATATACCGTGATCTCAGGATACGATATATGCCTAAGAGAGACATATTATAATATGATAGATTAGACCCTTAAACCTTTAACCTTACAATTATTAGATAATTTATACAAATAGATCGTAGTATGATAAATTAGACTCTTAACCTTACAATTATTAGATAATTTATACTCTAAACGAACATGCCATGATCTTTTAAATTTACAAAAATTATTACTACTGCAACATAAAGAAAAAAAAAAATATTTGTATGATGAATTCGAATTCCTATGTTGCTTCTCCTACTGTTTTATTTTATTAATTAATTAATTATTATCTTTTAATAACCATTATTCTTAATATAGTTCTTTACAGATAATTTTTTTTTTCATAAATAATTACCTTTGATCCCCAAGAATACGCTTTCGATTCACCACTAACTATAGTAGTGAATAGATTTTATTTTTAACCATCAACATAGCGATCACCATTCCTGAATCGCTTTAACAAGCTCTATTTCCCAATCTACATGCTACATGCTACCAATTTTAAGATTACGAGATCAAACAAAAAGAGCCAGTTTATAAGCCGGAAAAACACAGCGAATAGAAACGGATGTTCCTTTGATCAGCGGTTCATCCACAACCTTATTGAAGCTTTCCCATCAGTGGCATTTCCATCAATCTTTTCACAGAAGCCTAATGCTCCTTGGTAATTATACAACATCAAACCAAGATGCATAAAAAGGCCGGGACACCATTAGACACTGGGAGTTTAGCAGATCCACCTGACCCGTCCATGATAAAGGCCACAAAAGTACACTGGCTCTGCATTACTGTGCCTTCTGGGGTTCTTCCTCAGGATCATAAAGAGTTCCGAACATCCAGTCCATCCATATAGTGTAATGACCATAGTTGTGGCGGTAGGTGGTGTGGTGGATTGTGTGGTAGCCAGCACCCATGACAGGCCACACCTTGCCATGGATGCAGTCATGAATGTTTGCCGTCCACACAGCCTCACAGAACAGGAGAAGCATGTGAGTCATAAACTGGGTCGGAACAAGGAATAGGGCTATCACATGCGGCAGCGCCTGCAGTATCCCATCCAATGGATGGAATGCCAATCCTGTCGAAGAGAAAATTAATTGCAACATTTTTCTTTTCCAAATCTTTAACCAAAGAAAGTGCTCTTATATGATGTCAGATGATGTTTTAAAATAAACAATTCTTTATTTACTAGAGACAAAGGACATCACATGGACATTCTCAACCATTCAAATACAGTAAGGTGACGAGGCAGCACAAATTAATTAGTTGGGTTAACCATGCTAAATTTCATATTAGCGAGCTATAAGTTGATATTCTTTTGTTTAATCTACCATTTAAAATTTGAGTTCATCTACCATATTTTTTAAATATTTTTTTCAAAAACCGAGCTTCAATCCTCATCCATTTAATGCCATCATTCGAAGTCTTGAGCCCTTACCTCATGCCCTCGAGCTATCCCACCGATTCGAGGCCGTCAGTCATTAGTCACGGCCTTCAACCCTTATCCCATGCCCTTACGCCCTTGGACTTCTCAGATACAATGAGAAAATTTTATCTATGAATCAGTAGGAACACTTATATCAACAAGAAAATCCTAAAACATAAAAGATTACCAACAAACTGTATCAGTGCACCTTGACAGTCTACTGATGCAATTTGAGGAGGCATGCATTCCAACACCTTACATTTGGATTCAGTATGCAGTAAGATTCTCAGTCTCTCTGTTTTCTAGTTGTATAAATAATCCCAAGAAAACTATAATTTACACATGTTTATCATTTTTTAGCACGTTCACCAGCCATTTAATGAGAACCCTAATCCAACATATCTGCAATTGGTTTAAGTTTCACATGACCTTTTATTTCAAGACATGCATGAGCATATAAATGTGCTAAACGAATGATGCAGTTTGTGACATTCGAGACCATGAGAGCATCATTAAGCTTAGCCTTCATCTCCACATTAGTTTATTTGGCTCAATGTCCTAAGTAGTGCTATAATGTACATTCATTCAACTAAACACTGATTTCTTGTAATTAAACCTCAAAATAATAGTTACTTTGAGAGAATCCCCCAAATAACAGTCACTTTTTTGAGAACTGAATCATGAAGGTTCTTACAATATTATAATATATGCTCTTTCAGCTAAACACTGAATAATGAACCTCAACATAATAGTTTTTTGAGAAAGTCTCAAAATCATCGTTAATATCCAACAAGAAACTGTTCTGTGATTAAATCATGAAGGTACTTACACGATTTCACAATTTCTTGATATTATCTTCTACTGAATAAATTCTATTCAATAAGCTATGCTTCAATCTTAAACACAATAAACAATAAGAACACTAGTTCATAGATAATGACCACTATAGGATACGCATGCATCTCATTTTTCTAATATCTAATTTCCTCTAAATCTAATATATTCAAATCTTCAAAAAAAATTGTCAATCAAAGGAACCTGAGCTTTTGTATAACAAAAATCACATCAAGGTATGCTGAACTATACCAAATTGCTTGATACGAAGTGCACCAAACTATACTGGCATGGAATCAATACGATTCACCATTTTAAAATAGTATGAGGCCGGGACTGCCCCGAACTATCCTATATAGCCCAAATTGTCATGCACCAACCTCATATTGTCCTTGTACTATACCGAACTACGCCATACTATGCCAAACCGTTTGGTTTGGCTCAGCACAGAATGAAACTTTCCAATTCATCTAACCAATATACCATTGGTTCAGTATAAGATAACCAAGTACACTGTTAATTTGGTACGGTATGCTCCAACTGTTTCAATACTTAAATGGCACTAGTTCTTAATATGGCGAACTTTAAACTAGATAAAAATAATTTAATATTTTCACATAGCCAAAACAATTGTCATGAATATGTCAACTCTGTGCATCGTTTCAAACCAAAACAACACATATACCAAAACCCATCTACTAGAAGACTTATAAATACTTGTGCATGCTCTTTTCCCAAAAATTAAGTCATAAAGGCTTAATAAAAAAGCACTTAACAAGGGTAGGTCCTCAAACTTCCTGGCACCAATCCCACCCAAATAACTTAATAAGAATCGATAATTCTCACATTATTCCCTATACTTGCTTTACAATTCAAATATAACCTTGTAAATACTACTATTTAAGATGTAATCTTGTCAAACTTACAAAACAATTTTTATTGGACAGCATACTACTTTTCAGCTCTGGAAACAGCATCCATGCATGCTATTCAATAATTTAAAGTCACATATTCTCATAGAACAGACACTAATATTAGATTCCACCATTATGTGCTAGTAATAATTAACAGTGTTATGAATAAACAGCCATAGTGCTTATGTAATACGATAAAACCATGGTTTCAAGTCCTGGTAGAACATTGGAATAGGTTGTCATCGCAAGTATCAGGATGGGACTGTTCCACCATCATTCCAACATTCCAATTGGTTTGTCTTGAGATACCCTTTGTCCCAAATGCTGAGATGGGGTGAGACAGTGGCATGTCCCATTCTATAAAAAAACTGAAATGATCCCATCCCATGGGATTTAAAACCTTAGATAAGAGAATGTAAAGGCTGTTGGGCTTCAATCACCATCTTATTAAAATTTCGTTTAAATATCTTCTACAAGCAAGGGCTAGAATTTTCTATTTACCTACAAATTAAGTTTTTTGACATTATAATAATGAAACCAACTTTCAAAAGCAATACCTATGCAATTAGGTAAAGTCATTGATGGTAAGACTACCTACCTATCAACTCTAAATATAGCTCCAGGAACACTAATACATCCATCTCACATCCACATATGCACTTGGATATCAAACAAGATCATGAGCACACCCTTTTGGATGCATTGTTTCCTCCTCCTAGATGTCTGCCTAGCTGAGGGCTCAAGACATCCAGGATAGTTGTCATTAACTATCAAGTCACCCCAAACTTTTACCTTTACCTCAATACAGGTTTATTCTGAATTAAATATGCAAAGAATTTCTTGCTACATTGCCTTTCTCTCAATACTAGATGAGATTATTTTACAGTCAAAAGGGTATTTACACATCCTACATCCCGGTATGTGCTTGTTTATGTGCAAGCGTGTACATGCATGAGCAAATTAATCAAATTGCTTATTCCAGCCTAGCCTGCATATTTCAAAGTACACTGCTACAAGTAAAATATACTTGTTATTTTTAACAGGTAATACACAACAGTTAAGCTGCAAATCTAATAGAAAACTAAAATACAGCAAAACTATGTCATGACACCCTTTGATATTGATTTTGTTGATGATGAAAAAGCTAACCGCAAAAAAAGACAAGTTCAAAATACAGATAATCACATACTCCTTACTTTGCAGGAAACAGGTTAAGATAATTCAAATCCACAGATAATAACATACCAGCAAATGGTGACAGTGTATTCTGCTTGTTGTAGATATGATGTGTTGCATGAAGATATTTGTATAATGGCTTTATGTCATGCAACTCTTTATGCATCCAATAAATTCCAAACTCCACAATGACCATATATATTGTCAAATAAGCAAAGTAGGTTGGCCAACCAACTTCATTTATGCTAGAGAAACATCTGGTCCATCCTCTTTCAACCATATATTCTGAAAGTGTTGGAAGAGAACAATACCAAGGCATAGCCTTCATTGCAACCATTATTTGCAAAAGCATGGCTCTGTTTGAAGGAATAGCATCTGCATGAAGAAAAAAAAATTCAATAAGGCCTTAGAAATTGCTGCAATGCATTGTGGGATAAGACAAGTTATTACTTTGGTATGCTTAATAAGTATAACAAGAACAACTAGAAATCCCAACAGGAATGACTATTTTCAATCAAAATCACAAAAGATCATCCCAATACTGACATTACAAAGTAAAAGAATTTATATAAAATTTAACATTTCAGATTATTTTCAATATTCAGGTAAAAGCAAGGTTGCATGAATGACACCTCTAGTGAAATGCCAGAGACGAGTTCCTGCATCAGACTAAAGAATAATATTGAAGCTTTAAGTCATTACAGCTACAAAGTTATCCATTGATTAAAAGTTGCAAATAGCTCAGCTGTTTTTCCAATTGGACATCAATTAAGATTACTTCACAAAATGCAAGCCTTGGTCAATAATACTGTCAAAACATGTTAAGGATGGCCACCATGATTTCATTGTGATCAAATCACCTGTCCAAATGGTAGGCTAAAGATACGGTAAACCACTTTTCGCAGTTGGTACAAAAAAACATCCAGCTAATGATAGCATAGAAGTTTAATGATTAAACTATATTATTTATTCAGTTTTCTTTGCATAATTTTGGAATGATATTCTGATGTTAAAACAATATAAAGCTTCAACAGTTATCAAAGGGGGAAGAAGAAGCCACAAGTGGTCTAGATCCTTCCTTCCAAGAATCACAGGCATTACCTAAACAAAGAATGGAGAGAAAAATTTAGTCTGGGCACACAGATTCCTTTTTCATTTTTTGAAAGTTATATCTCCCAGAACTGATTTAAAAGAATCAAATATGTCATATTATAATGCATAAGTAACTGCAGACTGAACTGGCATCAAAGGTAATATAAATTACAACTAGTACACCTCAATCCTCTTCAATTAATGGTACTTATCACTTGGTCATCTCCAACCTAAGATATCACCTTGTACAAGCCACACCTGAAAGAGGCACGTTCCAAAGCTTATGGATAGGATTCGATGATGTACAGGTTCCAAATCTTGTTGATATAGAATTCAATGATGTAATGAATGAGCTGATAGATTGGATTAGCTATTCTAATATAGGGGCAAGGATTAGAATGCAAAAGGAATGCCAAGAATTTAGCAAGAGGCTGGGGAAAATTTTGGATAAAAACTAGGAAAAATAGAATACATAATATTTTGATATACTCAAAAAATTATTCATTTGAGCATGAGAAAAAAATAATGAAAATAGCACAAAGCAAACCATCACCAAAAACAAATTGCATTATTAAATTGTAATCCATGAGTCTTTAAGAAACAGTCCTGTATATGAATAAATTGTAAAATCCTTGGGTCACTGGATAATTTTCAAATAGTACATTTTAATAAGAATTTGAAGAATCATTTGCAAAAGAAGAAATCGAGAATATCTCAAAAAAGTTTAAAATTCATAGAATAATTCAGATGATAGACAGTATCTTACTGAAATATAGGCAGCTCCAGAGATAATTGAGAAGCTAAAGCTGCCAATTAAGAAGTGTCTTTAAACATGGCACAAGAGGATATTTCTCAATATAATGAGAAAAAAGGGAAATGATGCACCAGTTTGGGCGTACCAAACTAAATCGTGGATAGCATACTAAGCTAAATCGGGGATAGCAGTTTCTCTATTAAATGTATAACTTGTTTCCAAAGATTTTTTTCCTGTAATTTTATGATATAACCTACACAAACCAAATGAAGTTGAATCATTTGGTTACAAATGTGGCCAGTTATAGCCAAATTAGCTGAAGATAATATGAAAGTATAACCACTCAACTTACTATATCGTCCACCGGGTTGACGTTCTAAAGTATATAAGCCTGTCATGATCTAGTTTATACAGACGAACAACACATCAACAAAGGAGTTGGAAAAAAGCTAGCAAACCAGAAACGTTAAATTAAACCAAAAAAGAAGGAATAGTTCAAGATAATTGGATTACTCTTGCATCTAAAAATAAGATAAAGTAAACCAAGGCGAACATATGAATATCGTACATGCGATCCCATAAGAACAGGCATTGCACAGGTGAAAAGGACCCAAAGATATATGATTCATCGCTGTTGTTCATTGTGTTTCCATGTGTTACGACAGAGATTTTGACCTGCTTGCAAGCTGCAGTCAAGCCAACCTTTGGCTTGATAATAAGCATGGATAATCTGATTTAATCACATATGATCAATTAGGGGCATGTTACCAGCATTTTAGAATAACAAGTTTTATTTAATTTTGTTGTTTACATTGGTACTCTCCTTTTTCTTCGGGAGTATAGAAATCAAACATAGGATATAGTCTGAGTAGATTATCTTATTCAATGCTAAGAATATGTTTACATGTGTTTAATCACAGAAGTCCTAAAAAGAGCTTGTAATGTTGAAGATTGACTTTGTAGAATTTTAACAAATTTTAAATTTTTAAATATTAATTCTACAAATGTCTGGCTCTTTTTTTTTGTGTTGCCCCCCTGTGTTGAAAAATTCATCTATATTCATGTCCAAAGTTCAAAGTTAAAGACATTTTTTTATAAACATGGAGAAGTTTCAGCAACTAATGTAAGTCAAAAATATGGAACCAATTAGTTTTTATATGAAACACAATAGTTCTTTTGTGCGCCTCTTAAATATCCTTGAAGCCACAGATCACTTTGCAAACAAGTGTACATGAATTTGATAATAGCTTTAGCAGAGAAATGTTCACAAGTACATTGGAGGAGTTTATTATCCCAGTGGTAACTAACTGCTTTTTGTAGTCATGAAAATAATTTCACAAAGAGGATTAAGTGACAGAATTTTTTTTAAACAAAATATGAAAAGTGTCATGTTTTCTTATCAAAATAGCAAGTCATATTACAAATTATAGTACAGGATGGTCTTAGGAGTGTTTAATTTGCTTGCATGAACTTTGGCAGCAGAACACAATCCAAATATCATTGTAACTTAGGATCTAAATATAGGACTCAGCTATCCCTAGATTCTAGGGCGTTGCTTTTTACCCAGCAATCCCATGCAACAAATTGATGCACTTATCTATAATATAAAAGATTCAGAATTCTTGAATTCAAATCAAAATTATACATGTCTACAAGTCTTTCATCTGTCGATCAAAAATTACTAGGTCAATGTTTGAATTTTCCTGGAAAATACAGACCTCAAGAGGAAGGATATGGCTAAAAGTATTTCAAAGTTCAAGAGAGATTTTTTATGTTTGAACATTCTGATATGCATTTTGTTCACATAAAATACATCAAAAATCCAGAAAATAGGAGCATAACATGATCCATAAGGTATCAAAATAAACTACTAAAGCTCTATCCACTTGTTGATAGAGATGAAGTAAAGAAAACATATTTTGTGGGCTGGATCAGGAGCATGAACAGCTATTAATTTGCCTCTAGGTAACATGTCTATGAATACCACCAGACGGAAAGGTTCCAACATCTGTCAAAGCAGTACGGGAACATGTCTCCTGAACCATTATAACCATGGGGTTGTATCCTCAATGTCTAATGATATGTGTAGGTAAAATATCACCAAGATGATGCATTCTAGATTGCCATAAAATAAAAGAATATAATCTATAGTTGGCCCTTTCAGCTTCAATCGGTGGAGTCCCAATCTATGCACACTTATAAAGGACTGAAATAAAAACCCCTGTCAAGACTCCAAGTAAACCCATGGCCTAGCTTGTGGCTCTCATAACTGGAATGCTTAGGCTTATACTAGGTTTTCATTGTCTTGAAGGCAAGGCTCCCTTATATAATATCCTGTTTTCAGATATACAACGTCAAGATTAACCCTATTCCTGCAGTAAGTTCTCTCAATGACACTCAATCATTAGCTACTTTACAAGGTTTGCTACCTGAAGTATACAATCTATTCTGCATTCCATGTTGCATGTAGAGGGTTATTTGCTATTTGACCATGATACGACCGTTACCCTAGTTGAAAATTAATTTGTTGGCCACAAACTAGCAGGATCAATGTAATAACAAAGAAGGGTGTAAGATGCGGTATATGAATCTCAAGTAGGTGAGGCATACCCAGTCTAACTTTAGAGCATAAGCTTCCCAAATTTTCCTTTCATAAAAGAAACATCTAGAAGATCCATCTCAGAAAAGCAATATAAGAAAAATAAGTCTTTTTATTCAGAAACTTAATTGCAAAAATCAAAGTTTGGTGAGGAACTGAGAATCTTACACTGAGTAGCCCATGCATGCCAAGATCCTAAAGCGACTATATTGAAAAGTAAACTGTTTTGTTTCCGCTACTACCTTATTCTGATGTCTCTGAAAACCTAGAGGTGTACAGCAACCAAATTGAATATGGTATTTAACTCCATAAAGAAAAGTCAACTGTTTTACTTCCCTACTATCTTATTCTGATGTCTCTGAAAATCTAGAGGTGTACAGCAACCAAAATGACTGAAAGAATGATTTCCAAAAGAAACTGTGCAAAAATAAATAGAAGACCATAATTTCCTTCCATTTGCTGTGAGAATAACTAAAATACTTCTTTGCATGCCATTTTGAAAAAGGTGTAGTATATACATTCTTCAGGCATCGCATAGTTTAAGAACCTGAGGTGTGAGATGGGGCAAGCATCAAATAACCCTTTTTAATCTATTAATATAGACCAATGATGTCTCAATTGACAAGGACAAATAAAGAATTAAGTTGCAAGTAAATTTTCCTATGACACATTCTAAAATGTTTCGAGTTTAAGGAGCTAGTCGTGTGACATTTCACATCAGATGTAACAAAATTGTTCTTTAAATAGTATGTCTTGAATGGAAATATGTAAATTTGGGCAGAAGGAATAAAAGAGGGAGGGCATTTGAAGGAAATGCATGCAAGAGAGATACATACGTGCATGTGTGCATGACACGCGCACACACAGAAGAGGAGGAAGTAATAAGTGCAACATAATATTAGTTTCTTTATATGGACCTGTCTAAATGAACCTTTAAAAGATATTACATCAAACACATAAAAAATCTCTTTTGCATATAACAGTGATTCAACCAAAATCTTAGTAATGTGTAGAGCATTACCAGATTCAAAAATAGAGCCTCAAAAATCTGTTACAGAACTTGTTTTGCAGAACTGGTGATTAAAGGAAGCCTTTGAGTGATCATTTTAGCAAAAGATTGCACTGTCAGCCTGAAAAGACCACTAAACATATGATAAACTATTCCAAGGTGTCGCCAGTTACTTAAGAAGATTTTGAAAGAGCCATATTGCTCACTTTTGGTTTTGGTAATTAACTAACAACTTGCATAATACAAAAATGAATGTCTACCAAGATGATACATGAATTTCAATCTCTATCCACCTACACCAACAGGGGCTGAATGGTTGTAAAGTGAGCTGGGAAAGTGAAAATGAGCTTATATGATACAAAATGAATTCCATCAAGGGTCAAAAGAATGTTGCAGTGAATACAGGATTAATAACTTCAGAGGATGCATAATGAATTTTTTTAAAAAAAGGCTATATGTAAAGAGACTCCATCTCTTTATCTGGGCTAACCCCCAAAACTCGGCCTAAGATTTATGGTTGAGAAAAAAAGAGGACACTGAAACATGAAACTATGTCTCCATCTCTTTCAGATCCCCATATTTGGAATTGTCTATACCACCATATAATTGGAACCTTGGGGTGAATCTCCACCATGGAGTTCACTCCACTCTTATTCAGACTCCCCCTTTTTTTTCTTTTTTTTAAATGCAAGACTTTGACCATATGTAAGAAACCAAAGATTCTGCATTGCTATTGGACTTCACATATTTCCATCTCATTCGAACTCCAAAGGCTGACTCCACAACTTCCTGGCTCCACTATGTCTTTCTTCTTCTAAACACTTTTTTCTTGGAAGCAATGTGAGTTTTCCTTTTCCAAACACCTTTTCTTAAAAGAGCAGACTCTCTACTGTAGAGGATTTAGTGGTTCAATCTAATTAGTTCTACTCCATCTTTCTTTTGCCTTGACTCCTTACATAATTTATACAAATGGAAAATTTGCCTCATACAAACATTTTGACATGTACCTCAACATAAATAACAATTTTCTTGATGCTAAGTATTATAAGGGGTTCCAAAGTAAAGAACGGATTAGCGCAACATCAATTACCAAGAAAAAAATTGTTCCATAATGCAAGCCAAATTTAACTTAATTTACTGAATAAAGGTTTTGAGAAGGTGTTAAGTTATATACAAATAGGTGAATAGTATTAAGATGATACTAAGATTCCATATTACCCATTTACCCCAAGAAGATCGCAAAGAGAGCATAAATCAATATATATATATAGCATATTTAATGAATTAACAAATTGACAGATCAATGACTCAAGAAAAAATATAACCGAATGTTGAAAAATTATCCCTGAAGAAGAATAAAATGAAGAGATAGATTTGCAAACATTAAGGAAATATTAACTTGAGCAAGCTTATATATAGAGTCCAACTAATAGAAATTGTCTTGTCCTTGCCTCTAGAAATCATCCTTGTAAATGGATCTTACAAAATTTGACTGGCCAGAGCATCAACAAACACAACAAAAATATTGTTTATAATTCAAACTCAATAAATGGATGATGAGTCCTTGTTTCCCATAAAAAACAATTAACTAAATAAAGTAAAGAAACATCTAATAGGTCACAAACTAGAATTGGTGATAACCAGCAACCTACACAAAGATCAATCTCCCTTTTCAAAACTGAATCACACGTCATGTCATATTATTAATGGTCTGAACAATAACAGCAGCACCAACGGTATTTAATTACATATAATTAGAGGTCAAGGAGAAAAGCCAAGAATACTTCAAACAGAACATTGGTCACATAATTCAGTCCTAGGCTTCCACTGAAAAATGATAAGTATCACATTAGATAGACTAGAAATAAAACCTTTCTTGTCCTTCAAAGTGAGATACAAAATAACATAATCAACAGTGCATGCACTATCTGTTTTCCTATGCCCAATGACAATTCAAAAATTTTATCTCATCTATATTTTGGAAAGTCATCACAGAGCTGACCCAAACTAATCTGACCAGAAACCTAAGTGCAGACTTAATTTTTGTACCATCATCAGCAGCAGCTGAAAACAGTCATGCTATTTTGAATAGAAATCGATAGAAGATCAAGCACATACTTTCTGCAACTACAAAAATTTATCAAAAAAAAAAGTGGGAAAGACCATGAAAAGCCAAAGTTGAATTCTCTTTTGGATCAGGATGGGCCAGAGTAACTTATCATCCTTATAGTACTTCTATGTAGACACAATCAACAGAGGACATTGGTGACTCTTCCAGACTTCTAAGAGAGCAAACAAGTTTGGTGACCCTTGTAAAGAAGGATTCAATATTAGACTTTTTTGGTTCATTTATACTTTAATGGAGCAAATATGCATACCAACTCTGAAAGCATCGGTCCAAAATAAATTACTAAAATTCCCATGAACTTCACAACTAACGGGTTGTTAACAGTTGTAAGTAGCAAGCCAACTATTAGGGTCAGAAGATAATGATTTGGCTACTAGTCAAAACGTAATGAAGTAGTGATCATCAAAGCTAAAGTCCTTCACAATCTTAACTTCCTAATTGCAAGCAAGACCTCCCTCATGATGATGTTCTCAGATCCATCCTGCCCCATCAACGGCAGCCACAGAATCATTCCATAGATTAATGTAGCAACAGCATGACAGTAACATCCATGCCATCCCTGGCCCTGAGGGAGCCAATGAGCTGAGTTCGTAAAGTCTCTCATATCAACACACAAGAGAACTAGGTTTGATCCAGCCCTCATTCCGATATTTGACCAGATTTTCACGTGTCCTAAGTGCGCAAGAGGTTTTATTCTAACACAGCCACAAAGCAATACCCTCGCGCAGTTGGCCAGTAACTTAACGTCTACTTAGAATAAGTCAAATAAAAATAATATATCAGCATAACACAATTACTAACAGCTGCTAATCTGTTCTAAAACTCAGAAAGACATATGCGATCAACATGACGAATCATCAAAATTCAAACTATATAACACATCAATGTCAATTTCACTGCATGTTAACCTTCAACGGCCATCCCTACATGAATTAAAGCACCATGGATGGAAATTTTAGCCAAACAAGGCATTCATTCCACATCTAAGTCCACATTACGTCAAAATCAGGTACATCCATTACCATTCCCAACATGAGAAACATAAATTGGCGTGAGGAGAGACCATGAGAAGATTAAGGACCGACTGAACGACAATAAAACTCAATATCCTCGATAAGAAAAGCACTATTAATAGGAGCGATGAAACAATTGGTACTCCCGTCCCGCAAACCACCCGTTCCCATTTCAAGAAAAACAAAAGGGCTAATCGAGAAAAAGAATAACAGGGACAAATTTTCGAATTTCTTCTGAACGAAAGAGAAGGTGCCGACCGACACATTCCAAAGGCCCCAAAAGCAGTGATCCAATTAAATGTAACAAAAGAACCAACATCAGAGATCTCAAAGGAAACATCAAGAAAACAATAGGGATGGAAATATGCGCAAAAAGGGAAGACGACGGAGGGAAGAGAGAGAATACCTTTGGGAACGTAGACGTTTCGCTTCAAGTAGTAGATATAGAAACACCAGATGAAGCCGGAGACGAGGTAGAGGATGCTGCCGCCGACGTAGTTGCGGAGCCACGACTGTAGAGGGCGGGGGAGGCGCTTCCAGGAACCGCCCGGTATGATGGCGTCGAGGACCATGCTGTTGTACCAATCCGCCTCCTCCACGAACCGGTGCAGGTAATCGGCGCCCTCCATGCCGGCGACCACCTCCACCACTGGCAGTGACGGGATCCCGATCTTCGATTGGATGCAAAGGACCGGGATTCCAGGGGCGGCAGACTGGAGCAAGGGCTTGCCTCTTTGACGACTTTTAAAACCTCACGTCTGTATCCCCTCACCGAACGGTATTAACCTGCAGTGGAAATTCCGATTCTTGTTTCAAAATAGCGAAAGTTATCAAAATTAGAAAAAAAACCGTGAAGGCCCTTGCGTTTTTAGTATATGACGGGTTAGTAAAAGCGTGCAGGTTAATGGTCAAAATTATATAACGATGAAAGTTCATACGACTTTAATGGCTTCTAAGCGGCTTTGACTCGGCTTTAGGTAACTCCGGCTCTAAAGGGCCTTGCTCTAAAGCGGTTTCAGTTCTTAAGTGGCTCCAGTTCTTAGGTAATTCTGATCCTTAGGTAGCTTCGGCTCTTAGGGCTCCTATACGGCCTCGGTTCTCATACGGCTCCGACTCTTAGGTGGCTCCAGTTCTCAAACGACCTCATCTCTAGGCTCTTTGGGCCCCACTTCAGCTTTTCAAACAAGCTTTAGTTTCTAATCAAGCCAAGCTAGGCCCACCAACTAACTTTGGCTCATATGTATCTAATAAGATATGCCCCACTAGCTCTGACGAAGGCCTAAAAAGTCATAATCCATCATGAAGCTTTAATGACCTGATAAGCCCAAAAAGTCATCATCTGCCATGAAGTACCAATCCCAGTTCAGATGGGATGAATCCCACTAATTCTAATATTCCATTCACAAAGTTATGGCTCATCATGAGATTCCAAGCTTCCCAAGCAAGTCTCTAAAACTTCGAGCATCAATAAAACGGTAAGGGAAACCCCTAGCCAAGGTATAAATACCCAAGCACTTAGAAAATTTTTCCTTCCTCTTCCAAACGCTCTTCATCTCGAGCTCCTTCAATTTCACGGGTATAATTCTGATCACTAACTTGAGCATCGGAGGGCCCCCACCGAAATATCCAATTCCCAAGACTTCTTGCATATCTCGACGCCGAGGTGAAACTTCTTCATCGAACTCATGGCACGTACATTGACACTCAAAAACGTCAGCTCAAGATGATATTCATCATCAGTTTAAGTCAAATATTACCCCGCATTTTCTTTTTTTTTTTTTTTTCATCGCTCACCTCCCTTTAATTCATCAAAGTAAACAATGCATCAACCCAATACTTCCGTTAGAATTAAGGTTATATGTCAAACATATGGTTACTAATATAAAAAGTAACATACTAAATTAGTAATTATATGTATATTATAAATTTAGATATTTTAATTGTTTTAATAGAAAAATTTAATTATATACAATCAATCGTTGCCTGCAATTAAACAGAACATATGATCCTATAATTTGCATAAAGAAGAAAATCAGGATAAAATAAAAGCTTTTACCTGCTGTTGCTGCCAAATTACTTTTGAAGAGCGTCAAACGATGAAAATGCTTCATAGGCCTTCAGAGGAATGACAGAGACCGCCTTCTTCAGCCAGAAACTTGCAAGAAAAGTTTCGAACCGGTGGTTCCGACAGGGACCCTCCGACGCTCAAGTCAGCGATTTGGAGAACAGGGATTTGAATGAGAGAGTAGAGATTCCGCCCCCCTCCTCGTTGTGAGTCGAGGTCTTTATATACCTGTTCAGGGGTCCCTCTTACCCTTCATCGATAACAGTCGAATCCTTCCGTTAGGATCGGCTTGACAGATGGCGGGTGGGTGCACAGTTGCTAAGCACACGCCGTAGATATTGGCAACTGCCCATTGTATATCGGTAACCGCCCGTGATTTTGGCAGAAAGCGGATTAGCGGGTCTACGTTGCAGTCTTAGGTGCTGTGGAGCTTACTCCTTGCGACTTGTCAGGCTGCAGGCCATGTCCCGTCAAAGTAGATGGCTACAGTTGGATGGCAGGTGCTGCTTGGCTTGAACAGTTGTTGCAGGCTGCTGCAGGGCATGGCCGACTGGAGACCGAGGCTGATTGGGGCCGAGGTCGACTGGAGACCGAGGCCGTATGGAGCCGAGGCCGACTGGGGCCAAGGCCGATTGGAGACCGAGGGGGCAGCCGAGTGCCGATTGGGGCCGAGGCTGACTGGGAGCCGAGGCCGACTGGAGACCGAGGCCGACTAGAGCCGAGGTTGACTGGGGCCGAGGCCGACTGGGGCCGATGCCGACTTGAGACCGAGGCCAACTAGGGCCGAGGCCGACTGGAGACCGAGGCCGAGGGGGCAGCCGAGTGTCGACTGGGGCCGAAGCCGTCTGGAGTCGAGGCCGACTGGAGGCCGAGGCCGATTGGGGCCGAGGTCGAGGGGGCAGCCGAGTGCCGACTGGGGCTGAGGCTGATTGGGAGCCGAGGCTGACTGGAGACCGAGGCCGACTGGGGCCAAGGCCGACTGGGAGCCAAGGCCGACCGGGGCCGAGGCCGACTGGGGTCGAAGCCGACTGGAGACCGAGGCCGACTGGGGAGGCCGATTGGAGACCGAGGCCGAGGGGCAGCCGAGTGCCGACTGGGGCCGAGGCCGACTAGGGTCGAGGCCGTCTGGAGACCGAGGCCGATTGGAGCCGAGGCCGACTAGGGCCAAGGCAACTGGAGGCCAAGGCCGACTGGAGACCGAGGCCGACTGGGGACGAGGCTGACTGGGGCCGAGGCCGACTGGAGACCGAGGCCGACTGGGGACCGAGGCTGACTGGAGACCTAGACCGACTGGGGCAAGGCCGATGGAGACAGAGACCGACTGTGGCCGAGGCCGACTAGAGACCGAGGCCGAGACGGGACGATGCCGGGGCGGGGCCGACTTGGAAGAAGGCCGAGTATACCAGTGATGCCGCCTAGGAATTAAGCCGCTCAGGAAGGCCACCGAGGATTGCCGCCGCCGAGGCCGACTTGGATGAGGCCGGGGTGAAGCCAACTTGGATGAGGCCGAGGCGAGGCCGAACAGAAGCTGGCTCCATGCGAAGGAGAGAGAAAAGGTGGTGCGGCTGAGTGGGAGCTCGGGAGCTTCCAGAGGAGCTTGGGAGCAGCCGACGCGGGGAGAATCCTAAAGCCGGAGGCTAAGTGGAAGACTGAGGCCGGCTTGGGAGAAGAGGGAAAAGGTGGCAGACTCCGGGAAGTCGCCCTGGCCCTGCCGGGACCGAGGAGAAAAGGCCGATTTGCTGAGGCCAAGCTCATACGCTATCATTGTGACCCATGGGGCCCACTGGCTGTATCACATGCCTTAATACTTGCTTTACAAACTTAAACAAAAGATGTTTTTCTATCTTCTACTAGTAAGGCATCTTTTTAGTTTTAGCCCTTATATTTTTCTACGTTCCAGTTTTGAAGTTTCAAAATCTATAGTATTCAGGGTTTGTGAGTACATATTAAGAAATAATTGCTTATTCTATCTTACACTTTTTAATCCTCAAATCACTCATCTCCATCAGAGATGTGAAGACGTTATTTCTTAATCATAAGTATCCTAATGATTTCTGGCAACATCTAGGATGCATGGTTTTGTTATGGTGAAGATTTTAGTTGTCATGCTTATGAAGAGCTAGTTGGTCTAGAAAGTAAAAGTAGTTTCCATCCAACTAAAAAAAAAAAAACAGCATGGCTAGAGATCAAGTTAATCAAAATTTGGAAGCAACTAGATAATTAAAATTTGATCAAAATTGATGAGCAAATCGTTTGGAGTAGTGGTGAGGATTTAAACCATCAGATGTATATTTAAAGCTTAATTTTGTTATATTTCCATAAGTTTATATTCCAAATGTGATCATTTCTTTATTTACAATTTTGTAATAGTTACTAAAAAAGTATAAAGATGCTAACTCATTTGATTTCATCTTCATAGTAATATATGATACATTCTATAATGGCATATCATGTTCAACATGTTGTAAGAGTTTAATCAATTGGCCATTGGATTGTTTCAAAGAATGATGGTATCTTATATATTGGCAATGGTTGGTTTGTTAAAAGTTAGTCTAGTTTAATGTTATAAAAGGAATTCAATAAAAAGGGTTATAATCTTTGTATCTGAATCGATTTTTACTTATACAGTACATTAATATATGATTTGCTATGCAGTTGGTTAAAATTGAAAATAATGTTAAATACAAAAATAGATAGTATCTAAATAAATCTTATGATTTAAAACTTAAACAAAAGTAAATTACTCACCTATTATTACCTTCTTAACTAAGATTACACAATACTATTGTTGCTGCTGAAATCCGTCCTCTGAATCGGGCGCGAAGGGGCTTCGAGACGGGCTTCTTTCTGGGCGGACCTGCAAGACAGTCCTCACGCGAGAAGGCGTTGGGGGTGGCCCTCTGCGGAAGGCCCTCTGACGCTCAAGTCAGTGGAGATCAACAGTCGACAGAAATGAGGAGAAGGCTCTCGCCGAAAAGTTTCCTCCAAGGGCTCCGAGCGGAGCAGCAATGGTGGAAGCAAAGGCAGAGAGGGAGAGAGAGAGAGTGAGCTAGTACGCAAGGGGAGATCGCGTACCTCAGGGGGTCTGGAGCTGTGGTATTTATAGAGGATAACCTAGTTGTTAGGGGGCGTCGTGGGTCCATAGGCTGTTGAGATTCGAATCCAGTCTGTTATAAGACCGGTAGGATTCGTATCCGGTTAGTTAGAGGATCGACGGCTAGGAGAGCTTGTTAATGTCTCAGGATTTGGTGGGAGCATAGGCCCCAGGGCCCTAAGCCACTTTCAGTATGATTCCTGTTTTGAATCTTAAGGATTTAAGCTTTCCCGCGCCGAATTCCGCAGAGGGGGTTGATATCGCTCGGACTAGGCCGAGCTATAGGGACAGCTTGGCGGGCGAGGCCAAGAAGCGAGATAGCTCGGCTAGGGCCGAGAAGCAAGATAGGTCGGCTGGAGGAGCCGGAAGGCGAAGACGATAGCTTGGCTGGGGCTGAGAAATAAGATAGATCGGCTGGAGGAGCCGGAAGGCGACAGTCGATAGCTCTGCTGGGGCCGAGAAATAAGATAGGTCGGCTAGAGGAGCCGGAAGGCGGTAGACGATAGCTCGGCTAGGGCCGAGAAATAAGATAGGTCGGCTGGAGGAGCCGGAAGGCGACAGTCGATAGCTCGGCTGGGGCTGAGAAATAAGATAGGTCGGCTGGAGGAGCCGGAAGGCGACAGTCGATAGCTCGGCTAGGGCCGAGAAATAAGATAGGTCAGCTGGAGGAGTCGGAAGATGAGGTCCGCACCTCGAGAATCCCTGGCTCGGTGAGGGGCTAGGGTGTTCCGATCTACCGAGGCTGACTTGTCCTTGGCGAATGTCGCACAACGAGTAGAAATTGGGGCTAACCTTAGCCGCGTACACGATTATTGACGCATAACGATTTTACCCCTCAACACATGCCCCCCACTCCCTAGTTCGAAGCGTAGGCATGTGTTGAGGGGTAAAATCGTTACGCATCAATAATCGTGTACGCGGCTAAGGTTAGCCCCGATTTCTGCTCGCTGTGCGACATTCGCCAGTGACAAGTCAGCCTCGGTAGATCGGAACACCCTAGCCCCTCAACGAGCCAGGGATTCTCGAGGTACGGACCTCATCTTCCGGCTCCTCCAGCCGACCTATCTTGTTTCTTGGCCCTAGCCGAGCTCGACTCGGGCGCGATCGTCTCCTGATCGGGCTTCCTCCTGGGCGGACCTGCAAAGAAGTCCTCACGCGAGAGGCGTTGGGGTGGCCCTCCACGGAAGACCCTCCGATGCTCAAGTTAGTGGGGATCGACGATCAACAGAAATGAGGAGAAGGATCTCTCTGGGGAGTCCCTCCAGGGGCGGCCAATCGGGAGCTCGTGCGGAGCGCCGACGGCGGGAAAGAAAAAAGGAGCAGTGAAAGAGAGAGAGTGATGCTGGGACTGAGTCAGGAGCTGTGTACGGGAGCTTGTGCGTGTACCTGAGAGAATCTGGGAGTGTCTTATTTATAGGCAATCACCTGAATCTTGAGCGCCTTCTGGAAGGTTCGAAGGTTGTTGGGATGCAGAGATGATTCGAATCAGGCCGTTGTGAGGCCGGTGGGATCCGTATCTTGTCCGTTGAAGGATTGACGGCTGGGAGAGCTCTCTGATGGCCTGAGATCCAATGACTGCGTAGATCTTAGGCCATTATTGCATATCCTAGGCCACTCCTCGATACGATTCTTCGTTTGGGATTCTGTTACACTAGACTTGGGCTCTTCCACGCCAGGTTCCGCATAGGTGCATGTCGAGCTATGGATTGCTCGGGGGTTACTCGGGGGAGCCGAGTTATGGGTTGCTCGGGGAAGCCGAGCTATGGGCTGCTCGGGGGGACCGAGCTACGGGCTGCTTGGGGAAGCCGAGCTATGGATGGCTCGGGGAAACCGAGCTATGGGTTGCTCGATCCGTCCGATCATACTAGCTAGCTCGTTCTTTGTAGGCGCAGCGTAGCAAGTGGGGGCTGTGGCTGATCTTAGCCCCTTCACACGGTCATCAATGCAATGATAATTTTACCCCTCAACATATATTTACATTGATGACCTCATAGTCTCACATGCAAATGTCCAACCATGCTGGTTAATTAAATTATATAAAGGCACAAAAGGCCATCATGAAAGAATGCATTTTATGTAAGATTTCCACAGCATCTAGGGAATGAATCTCAGCCATGGTCATAACTTTATTTCATATTTCAAGAACAAAACTTGGTTGTATTCAAACCGAAGGAAGGAAAAAAAAAAAAAAAAAAAAAAAATTTATTCATGTCGGGGAAAGGTTTTGAATATTGTTGTCTAACAAATTATATGCAACAGTGGCAACAAATTTCCATGTGGCAGTGGTAGACGTAGAAGTGGCTCCCAGGAAACGGCCTACACGATGTTGCTCAGCCCTCTCCAAATTCTCCTATCCCCTTTATCTTGGTAAAGGTGGAGCCCTGAGAAAACAATGAAATGGTCTAAATAATGGGTTAAGCTAAGCTGAGACAATTTTTTTTTTTTTGGCAAAAAAACCCAGAATTCTAAACCTGGCTGTTTATGATAACAACCTCATAATAACACAGGAAATGGAACCAATTTGTTGATTGGTTAGCCAATGAAGATTGGTATGGAGATTTAGACTTCCTGGAGCATGACTCTCCCTCATGACTCAATGAGTCCTCAGGAGTTTTCTTACTTCGTGTACAAGGAGGCATATCGTAGTACTTTCTTCTTTTCTTTTTTTTTTTTTTTTCCTGACGTTCAAAATCCTAAGATGACCGGACCCTTCGAGCTAGTCAAATAAACAGCTTAAATCATGTCAGCTCTATCATGGTCAACCAGCTAATCTGACTTTGGCGCCTAACTCAAATGTTGATTTCCCAGACAAGGGTGCAAACTAGCTTCCACCTGCTAAATAGACATTGGCGCTGAACCCAAATAAATGCCAACGACCCTGAAACAGCACCCGGCCAGCTAACTGCTCTTCCAAAGCTACTAGCTCATCTAGATCCTCTCTCTCTCTCTCTCTCTCTCTCTCTCTCTCTCGCCAACTATCCAGCCTACCGTCTTGGCCACAACCATCACATCACTTTTCCACTGTATTCTTTCATCTCTAAGTCATGACTGAGAAGAGTAATCACAGCTCACAGGTGTTCTAAGTTGTCCTTGTTAAAATTGTTGCACAACAAAATATGATTCTTTCCAAAATTGTGCACATTTATGGCTGGCAAGCAAGCATCAAATTGTTTATGTATGATTATTAGCCTTATAGGTTGCTAACCTGAATTTTCAACAATGCACAAGATGGTCCTGAAAGATAAATAACCGACCTGTTCAAGGCTACCTGTTCAAAAGGACAGTTATGAAAGAGACAAGACTCGAGGCTTCTTGCCGATTTAAATAATGACAAAAAATAGCTTTAATTTAGGTTTATTTTTAAAAAAATATTTCACTGGTTACACTTCTCATTTCTACTCAAAATGTATTACATCAAGATTTGCCAGGAAAAGGAACAATCAGCTTCCAACTGTTAGTTTTCTCTTTGTCAATTGTGTTTGTTGCGTTTGGAGACTACCGTCCTCTTTTTTCTCTCCAGTACTAATGCTAATATACGGTGATGTAGTATGACTTACCGGTTCTGGGCATGTTACTGACTGGTTTTGCTCGGGTGGAAAAGCTCCATGTAAAAATCTTTGAATCATCTCGTAACTGGTGAAAGTGATCACAGCGGCCGGAGTGGTTCTCAATAAATTCGTGGCACAGCCACGGTAAAAGCCACGGATGCCATCCTTTTGGTAGACCTTCCTAGTGCAATCCAAAGCACCAGCATAATGGTTTACGGCATTACGTGCATGGCCTTGTTCTTGCAGCCTGGACCTTACAACCTGGGAAAGGAATAAAATTAATTTGAGAAAAAAAAAATTTATAAAGGAGCAGAAGACATGATTCAGACAGTGATGGTTCCTCTAGTTTAAAAGCATTTACATGACATTCTAATGTGGGACAAGAAGTAACTTCATAAGCATGACCGAAGTCACCCAACTCCCACTTCTGAAGATAATGACTTGGTCCACGATTAAGCCTCCTACCTCAAAATAATATATTACTAAGTACTTCCTCAATTGGCTATGACCGGAAAATAGTAAGACTGGAGCAGTCTATATGTTCATACTACATTTACAGCCTATGGCTACAAAAATAATAACTTGTCTGTCATCGAGCCACAACCAGCTTTAAGCATGCTCTCTGTTATTCGAGACAACTATCCAAGCAGACTTCTATGCTTTGTGTGAACTACCCAGTTCCGGTTGGGGTCTGCATGCAATTTACATGCTCTGATAAGGGAGTACTAAACTTTAATGGAAGCATGGAAGGAAAACATTTATTTATTGGTGGAAAGTAAACATTCAATAACTTGATACTGTCCATCAATCTTTTGTATTATATGTCGATTTTTTCTGGACACTTGGCTGGGTAATCAACAGGGCTATTAAAATTATAATCTTTTCTTTGGAGGGATAAGGTAAAATTTTTGGATGTTTTTGTTTGGTAAATTGGAATGCAGTTTGCCAGTCTAAACTGCAGGGGCATCAAGGACTTTAGAGACCTCAATTTGGCACTATTTGGTAAATGGTGCTGGAAGCATCTTGGTGATGGTGATTTCATTATTTCATCTGGAAGAAGATGGCTCTGTAATCCAATTACAGGAAAAGAAGTTTATTAGGAAATTATAATCAACTATCTTCTGAAGCTTACTTTTGGAAGGACTTCCCCATAGAAAGTTTTGTATATGGCATCTTACTTATTCTTGGTAACAAAACATTAGATTCCAGATCAGATGGATTGCTGAGTTCCATTATATGACCTATACCCAGATATTTTTGATAAAGCCATGGATAAGCAACTGATAATAGCTTCTCCATTCAAGAATATGCATGGTTCTCTCAGGTGGCCAAATGACTCAAGACCAAGTGTTGATGAAGCATCACATTAATATATGGCATAGTTCTATGCAAATTCTAGACCACATAAGACGTAATTTTTTGGATCAAGTCAGATGGAGAAGGTCAGTTGATGCAGTCTTTCATGTAAATCTTACTAGAGTTTCTTGAACTCTGGTGGATTGTTGTTGGTAGGGACACAAATCATTTTGGAACAACAACAACAATAACAAAGCTAAAATCCCAAACTAGCTAGGGTCGGTTATATGAATCCTTTTTCTCTTGGATAGCTGTGAAAGTAAAATTATTAACTTCTAACAATTGCTACCATCTCAACCTTCCTGCCCCCTCCATAATGCAGATGAAGAAATGCTTTCCTTAACTTCCTACATTGTTTTTTTGATGCAAAAGATATTGTTGTCATTCAAGAGCAACTTTGGTATTATGGGATGGCCAGGATCACTCACCTATTTTAGGGAGAGCTTGGACAATGAAGCAAGTTAGAAGAAGCTTAGGATGGGTCAGGATCTACCATCAATGGTCATCTGGGGGGATATGGCAGAAGAGTATTGCAAGGGTGTTAAGATTTGAGAAAAGACAAAGGTCGCTCTTTTGAAGGAACTTGAACACTAGCAGACTGAATGGGCCTTGCTAGCTCCATGGTAGCACTTTAAATTATTCAAACATCTCTGCTTTAGATCTTAATTTTGATTTATTTTTGCATGTAGCATTTGCTTTTGTTCATTTCATAACCTCAATGAAATGAATCTGATGGGCCTTCCTGTTTTTTCCCCAAAAGTGAAAGATGATGGATGGCCATACCTCATGAGGATAAGTCATTGTGGAGGCCAGTATTTTAGATAGTGAGGAAGCAATAGCCACATTCCCAGCACTGAGCTTATCAACAGTTGTGTTTCTGAGCATAAATAAAAGCTTCAGTATAATATTTTTCTTTTTAAACAAACACAATTGTGTAGATAAAGAAAGTTCTTTTACCCCTTCTTGCCAAGTATGATTTTATCTTTTCGTAAGCCGGAAACTGGATGGCAACATGGCTAACACCCACTAGAGCAGGAAGTAGACCACTGTCAACCATGTAAAACCATAATATAAAGAAAATATCCAATTGGTCTGAAAAGAAGAGAACAGTGTCATCAATTTGAACTACGACAATCAACTCACCTATATAACCCTCGGATACCCTCTTCGTTAGAAATTCTTTTTAATGCAGATATTATGCTTCTGTAAGGCACAACCTCAGGCCTCATTCCCTGTGTCTATTGCCAAAAGAAAATGTTAAAAATGTCAGAATCTATGCATTTTGCAGGCCTGTTATTACCGACATTGAGTTCTGTTTGGACTTCAAATGACAAATATGTAAGGCTAAAAGACTCAGAATGAATAGCTACCATAACTAATCGAGATCAAGTCTTAAGTGTGTATTTGGGAAAAAAGAAAAAGAAAAAAAGAAAAAGCAACACAATGCACCAAGAGCATAAACCTAAAAATAAATAGAAATTGACAAGCATTCAGCCATACATCCTGGGTTGGATTTGTAGGCCCTACTTTGCACAGGGTTCCAGATATTTAGGTTTGACAAATATAGATAATACCCCACTTGATTTCCATCAATAACCAAGTCTGCCAAAAAGGAAATTTCTACAAGGAAAATTATGGTGCCTTCAAATCCTCTCTATCTATGCTATATGCTTTCATAAATCTCCCTCTAATCTGACCATCCAACTTGAATACTTCTCCATCTGATATACCAAAAACTGATGCAAACATTAGAAAAGTTTCTAGAATGCTAGTTCACTAGGTCAATTGTTCAAGGATTATTTATACATATTGAAAATTAGAAATATTGCACAATATGTAATACTCCTTGATGTAGCATGCTATTTAACCAGATAAAAATTGTCATCTGGATCCCACTCTGATTTTTTTTTCTTTGAATAAGCATAGTACTAGTTTCCAATAAAGAATAATTAAGGAGACAGTGACCAGAAAAATGCACCAAACTCCAAGTTTAAGAAGCACACCGAATAAGGTGAACAAAAAGTTGATGAAAGGAAAGAGGGAATGCTTCAATAAATGGCAGAAAAAAAATATAGAAGACATTGGAAAATAGAGCTAATAGAACATGTTCTGGAGCTTTTGATAATCTATATGATAGCGTAGGCAAAAATAAAAGTGAGAAAACCTCAAAATTAGCTTGGAGCTAGGAGAACAGCTTTAGAAGTAAGGATCGTATTAGCTAGAATAACAGAGATATTCTTGGTTTGGTAAAGAATAATGAGGTTATGGATGGAGAAAACAAATTGAATTGCAATGTCTGTCATTAACTACATTTACAAGCCTCAACAAGAGTGACAATAGAACAGTCTTTGAGAATTTGTTTAGCTCTATGCCAAGAACAACCATGAAGACAATCCTCTTTCTAAAAGAACTAATGGAAATACTTTCCAAAGAAGAAAGAATATACATACACCACCATGCAACTTGTAATATAAATATGACAGAACCCCAAGAAGTAATACAGCAGGCATGGAGTAAAAAAAGACATTAAGATCATATAGGATGTATTCAAACAAGGGACCATAAAGCTCGTGGCAAGATATTTCAGTATTGAAGGTCTACATTCTACACCAAAAGTCAACCTCATGCCCATGTTACCACTGTCATTTGTAACTATAGGAATGCTACTCTGAAGGAGGCATTCAAGGTTTACATTATTTCCATGTGATGTAGTGTTGATTTATGTAGCAAAAAAAAAGAGCTGGACTACAAGGGCCTAAGTGTTACAGCTAATATAGCATAAATGCAACATCTTTTTTGTGAAAATGGAAAGGGAAATGGAACATGAATCATATAGCAAAAAAAATAAGTAAATACCAACAGTTTTGTTATCTTGGACCAATTTTTCAAAAAGAATGGAAGAATAGACAGCCATGTCTAATGCAATATAAGGTGGTTGGATGAGTGAACTTCCTTTAAATTGATGTATCATCATGACGTGCCTTTGAGACTTGATGGAAATTTTTATAAGAAATGGTTGTTAAAAACTTTGTATGGATCAGGCAGCCAGAAAGGAAGAAAAAAGGGCCAAAACAAATAAAATGAGCATGGCAACAATGAGAATGGTAAGGTAGAGGTAAAACAATAAAGAATAAGGTTGAAATGTACAAATGAAAGCTTAAAATTGAACCAACTGAATATGAAGTGGCCGAGAAGTCACAGATGATTGAGCATGTGCAACATTAAGAATATCATAATGCATATCTTCCATGCCAAGCCTTTTCCCATCAAGATGGGCTTCAGCTATGAAGAATAGCTCTAATATGGCCTCCTTTATATATTGGACTACTATTCCCCATTCTTAGATTGTTGCACTTAAGAACTGCAATCGCATGCATCTTGTATTTAACTTGTTCAGTTTTTTGCTTATTACCTGGCAAGGCACATCCATTGGCACATTTTGTATTCAACTTCTTAGCAATGTAGCACCAGTTAGCAAATTTTGAGATGTATAAACTATGTTGAACATAAACAGAAGTAATGAAATAAATGATTTTTATATTGTTTGTAATCTAAAGAAAAAATTGACACCATAAAATTTTCTCATCAGCTAAAAGAAGAATCCATCAGCTAGTTCTGTCTCATTCCAGTTTTCTCCATAAATATCATGGCTATAATAAGGAAAACCTGTACAGACTATCAGTAATACATACAGTCTGCTCCTAGAAAAGAGCATCAAATTACTCAGATGGTAAACAGTAACAAAATTTCCATAAAATATAAAAGCATTAGTTGATATTAAACAGCTTTTAAAAATGGACTTCACTGACTCAGAATGGCCTATAGTTTATGCAGGGCAAAGGCATGGAGACAAAACCTACTTGGAGTCTAGTCTTAACAACCCATAATGGATTGGTAGCAATGGCTGTTGCAGCTCCGGCACCTGAGGCAGCAATGATGTTTGCACCAATTGACAGTTGGTTATTTACATCAGCTGCATGTCCACATGTTAAAACATGTCAGGTTACACCAACCTTGTGATATACATAAAAATATTGAGACTCAGCATGGTATATGAATGCAACAAATATAATTAAAGAAAATATTCAAACCATGCGAATGAAGTTGTCCTTTGAGCTTATCATAAACAGTGAAGTATACCTGCAAAATGAAATCATGTTGTCCATAAAGATCAACGGTATATCTTTACTGGTATCAGGTACATGGCAAAAACACAGAAGCATTTATAAACCATCCTGATATCACATGAATCAACAAATTCACTAAAGGTCTATCTAAAAATCATTTAATCTTTCTTTATTCACTATTATAATGCATTTGACATCTTAGTTTTTACCCTAAACACCTACATAACATCTTGGCTCCAATTTCATCATGGAGTCATGATGATTTCCTTGATCACCTTGATGCCTCTGCAGATGTATAGTATATGGAAATCTAAACAATCCAAACAAGTAATGATCACTAATGAGGACAACTCTTACATAGTCATCTTTATAGTAGCATGGTAATTTGAGCCATTATGCTGAACTCCAGATGCACACTGTGGTGCCTGGAGGGATGCTACTGCAACAATGTTTGGCTGTCTTTTCATGTCAGGAGTTAAAAAGCACAAGGCAGCACCAACAAGCTCGGTTGCTTTTAATGCAAAGATGCTGGGTGCAGGCATGTTGATTGCCAAAAGACAATGACAAAATGAAGTTACCAATAATGCAACATTCTATCAGACAACAAAGCCATCAAATTGAAAGCCAAATTGTAATGATGAGGGGCCAACTTATCATGATATTAATCAATGAAAAAAAGGCAGGGAATCACTAAATTATGAAAGATCCTTTTGCCAACTCAAAAAAAAAAAAAAAAGCCTCAAGAAGAATAGCTAAGAAACATTATTTTCCATGGGATAATATGGCAGAGAAGTTCAAGATTCTCAAAAGATAATATGTACGGAGAAAAAGGTACTCGCATGTGCACACAATGACACAAACAGAGACTACTTTCATTCCAATGGGATTGAAGCTTCAATCCTACGACTACAAAATCAATGATGGACATTTTGAGTTAAGAATCCATAATATTGTTCATGATCTACAATATCTGATATATCTAGAAAACAAGAATCATGTGTTTTGGATTCATTTACCATAAATGCATGCAAAATGGATATCACCAATAGAACTATTAGTTTAAATAGATTGTAATGCACATAAACTTTGGGTCAATATTATTGACCATTATCTAGACATCTTAAACAAATATAAACCAAAAATTAATTGGTTCGGATGCTTCTAGCCATCAATTGTAATAAGCTTCATCTTCATTCTATTTTCGATAAAATTAGATCCAATGTATCTATTTTTGTTTTATTGATTTTGATTCTGTATTAAATTTAGCATTTGAAATGGGTATTTTCTCATCAATCAACATTTTATTATCTGCAATTACGAATTAACAAACACTGTGATAGATACTCTGGAGTATTTGCAGTAGCACAAGAAGATATAAGCTTGATATTGATCCTTGTTGTAAGTCCAGTATGACTAGACTAGAAGTTGTACACTGTTGTCCCACAACTAATCAATAATTTAATATGCAAGGATCAATATCAAATTGGTTTGGGCTCGTACAGGCCAGTTTAAGCCCTTTACCATCCCAAACATCTGAACTGACCTGATATTCCTTGCCTTTTAGTTGACGAGTCCATCTCAAGTCTGGAAATCAAGAAGAACTGGGATTGGGTTCCAAGGCATAGAATTCAAACCAGTGTTTGCTCCGTAGAGGATGTAGACAAGTGTGAACACCTTAGACTAGTCCATGAAGCTAAACTCAAAAACTTTTATGTTGTGTCCAATTAGCCCACAATGGTATTCAATGATGTCATGATGAGATATCAGATTCCTAAATGTCTTTATCAGCCCTAATGCAATGTAATTGAAGAAAATAAAACAAGAAAGGAAAAACTAGAGTTTGAAGAAGCCCAAGAGTCCATGTACCCTAATATTTAGGTCGATGTAATCACCTCATAAATGGGAGAAGGCTGTGGTCGGAGCACCTAAATCTAGCTAGATAAATGACAGACACTTGACAACATAAGTTGTTTGAGTAAGAATTAATGCTCAACAATCCAATCCTTCAAAATCATGCAAAAGTAGTCCGATGTGCAATTACAATGTAAGCCAGGTGTATTACAAAACAAATTCATGTTTTCAAATCATGATGTGCAACTTCCAAAAATAAAAATCATTACAACCAATGAATAAATTGCTTCATTTAAAGTTAAATGATCTGCATTAGATCACACCAGTTTATCAAATACAAGCTCAATGCACCAAAGAAATCACCGTCAACTCTTGAAGTTCCATCTTACAAGGTGCCACAAAAAAATTATACAGATGCTTAGTCATTCACTTTTTTTTTTTTTCACTAGTGACCTGTTATCATGCAATCCAACAGAAATTTTTGAAAGATAGCAGCAGAACAACTTAAAATCAAGCATTGATAGCATTTGATATGGCCATAACAACCTATCAAGAGAGTAGAAATAAAATTGCTCGGCCTGCCATTCAACTCTATTAAATCCATGCCCCATTAGTTATATTCAATACACCAATGTGTTTCTTTTATTTACTAATTAAACATATTTCTTTCTTTACTTTTACTGAAACCACTTTCAAATCAATAGCACTTTAGAAAACACTAATCTGTTTCTTTTTTAATCTTGCAATTAATAACCTTATGAAACTGAGTTTGACTCAAGTTGATGCAATATGCTTCTTGTAATTGCATTATAGTATAAGGATTGTATAAGGAAATGTATAGCCAGCAAAATCCCTCAAAAACATGAGACTTCCTACGGTTGCCATAAGCAAAAGTACAAGATACTAGCACAGCAAATTCTTCCAAGGAGGATCCATGAAAAATGAAATTCTACTATAACTTCAATTTATCTTGAATTTATCCTTATAATTTCTTTGCAACAACAAGCTACATCTCCATGAAATTCGCATAAGACGAAGAGAATACAGCCATTAATGGCTATACTTATGGAAATTATGGCTAATTATGATGAACATGATAGCTTAATCACAATAAGAAAATAGGTGTAATCTAGTTAAAATGTTCCCACATTTCTAGGTTTATGATCATAAATTATATTTCCTGTGTCCATATTCATACGAGCAAAAAAGTGATTGCAAAATAACAAGCAACCTAAAATAAAAATACTCACAGCCCAGTTTGGAAGTAATGCCAAAATTGTTGGCAAAAGACCTCGATACATTCCTCTAAAGCCTTCAGTTTTTATTATTTGTTCCAGGCTTGACACAATAAGACTTCCTGATTTATGGGGAAGGAGGCAAGCACTTCAAAATCTTAAGAAATAAATATTTTTCATTTACTAAAAAACAAAGAAATCGGTAAACCAAGTATATATTTTCAGTATCACTACAGTTTGATTCAGGGTAACAAATGTTAAATGTTGGAGCATATAATTATTTAAAATGGTGATAAATACAAGGAATAGCTGCAATAACTCAGTAGCATGTGGGAATCATTGAGATAATTGAAATAGTAAAAGATGAGCATGGTTATACTTGTGTGGATAAAATAAAAAGGTAACACAGATGCTCACTAGAATTTCATGCACTTGACTTTAAATGTGCCAAATGATGCATAGTCATGATGGATTAGCATAAAGCACCAGTACAAAGTGGCATATCAAAGAATGACCATGCTTGCAACTCATGTCACGCAAGAAATCCATTCTTGTACATTTAATTTCAAATTGGAAATGCAGAGTAAAGAGACAATCAAGCTTGTTTTAGGGTTTAAGAACAAGTATGAGTTAAATTAGGTTTAATCATAAATTATATTTGGAACAATGCACTACTCTCCACTTTCCAAGCTCAAAAGAATTCTCTGATCAGGTAAAGTCTACAACCTTAAACATAGATATGCCTCTAGGATGAACAGAAAGAGTTATATTTAGGTATATAACCATATCTGTGTGCCTATGTAAGGATATGCATGTATGTGGATATAAATTTGTTGGATTTGATGAAAAAGTATGAAGAAGACTCATTTCAGCTGTCAATTCAACAGTTGAATTTTAGCAGGTGACCAAACATCTTCTGTCATGGCATGATTGCTCATTCAAAGGTAGGAGATCTTATGTCATCCAATTATCACTTTTAGTCATAATTCTCCTTGGAGGTCATCAAACCATTAGACCACAGAAATCCTTTTTGCATTGACAGATTAAAGCTAATGCATCAACCTATGATTTCAGTATGTTAGGCTTTTAATTTTGAGAGTATTATTCCCTCAATTTCTGCCCTCATTAAAGATGCTGAATTTGAGCAGGTGTTTGATCTGATTTTATTCCAAAACTTTGACCAAATCAGCTCAGTCCAGGCTGTAGATCTTCAATAGCTGATCTGAGTTCACGACTGATAGTAAGGATAAAGATAGTTACATATAATGAAATCTACAAAAAGTTTTCTCATCAATTTCTGTAAGGAGAACTGGGTGGGTAATACCCCAATAATAGTTCCACATCGAATGGAAAAGAAAGTATTATGTGTTTATAACTTAAGTTTACCTGTTACCAATTAACTTCCACTCGAGTTTTTTGTTATATAGTTTCGGTCTGCTAACGAGTTAATTGGGTCAGTAGGTGGGCTTGGGGCATTAAAAATGGTATAAAGTCATATTAGTGTGCAAAAGTTGGTGGACACAAGGAAAGGAATACCTATAGGATGGTGGTAGAGTCCCACCATGGCATAAAGCCACCTTTGCAGCACCAACGATTTGGCTCGGGGATAAATTCTGGCTAGAGAAAGTCACTTTATAAAAGAGAGATATTGTAATAACCTAAAAATAGTCCACATTGAATAGGAAAGAAAAATGTTTGTGTTTATAACTTAAGTTCATCTGTTATCAATTAACTTCTACTCCAATTTTTGATCCATGGTTTCGATCCATTAATGGGTTAATTGGGTAGTAGGTGAGTTTGGGGCATTACAGGGTGGAAGGATCCTTATTGAATAAAGCTTTCACCATCAATGACACAACGAAGATGATGTGTTTTATGACTTTCACTAGATAAAGGGACATCTCATCTTAAGCTTCATGGAAAAAATAACACATGTAAGGAACATACATTAATTGAACAATCAACAACCGATCGTGGTTCTCTTCTTTATGATACATATTGAGATTATGAAGACACAACCTCATTCAATCAACTTAGAGGCAAGTATGAACAACAGAGAGCAAGATGCAGCCATGTGTCCGATAAAAATGCAATAACTCAGAAAAGATAGTGTACAACCATGAACAAAACGACTTCTAAATTGATTAGGATGACAAGGTGACTTCAACTACGTTGCTATTAACACTGAAAAATCATCGATGAACATCCATTGAAAGAGTCCCAGACCAGATACAGGCAACAAGAGACTTAGGTCATCAGTACTGTTTTCAGGTCCTTTCCAGTTGTCTCTATATGGTAGCAAAATGAGAAAATATTCTTCCACAGATTTATAAGAAGGAAAGCTTTTCTAGCTTATTTCACTTTCATGGTGGCAACATGGTGAGTTACCTCAATGACTAATTTCACACATATCACCTCTTTCTCATTGCTCATCACACATAACACAATCAATGATTGCCAACATATCCTATCTTCTCATGTCAATAGAGATACAAACCATATACCGCAAACAGCGCGTTCTTGAAAGATAAAGGACCGAAACATCATTCCACATTTGTAGTGTCTGATACTTCAGTGCAATTTGCACAAAGATTAACTCGTATAGCAACTAATTCTATCAACTGGTTTTTCAACTGCTAATTGCTCCTCTACTCATCTTTCTCAATATCCGAGATTTAAAAAAAAAAGGTTTAATTGGCGAGTAAGGAGGGAAAAAATAAGGACCGCATACCTTGACGGGCGGAGTGCGGGATATTGGGCAGCCCATGAACCTGAAGCCTCGTCTTGATCACATCCAGAGGACACACGAAAGTGGCTGCAATCATCCCTGCAAGACATATTCGTCAAAAAAAAAAAAAAATCAGAAAATTACAGAATCATTTTCTGAACACCAGCAATACTAAACAAATTGGGACAAATTGAAGCCATAACAAGAACAAACCAGCAGAGGCGCCAGCGCAGGCATTATAGAGGAGATCGCGGGTGCTCGGGCCATGGAATTCTTCAGACATCCCCGAGATCTTTTCGAGGCCTAATCAAGAACCCGCTGCCTCCTTCGTTTTAAGAAAAGTTTTCGTGGGAGCCGACAGAGGAGGTCTTATCTTGAATTAGAGAGACAGAAGAAAAGAGAAGAAAAACAAGAAGCAAATAGGATCTCTCGCCTTCTTTGTTTCTTTCGCTCCACAAAGGCGAGGACGAGAAGAGGAAAAGGATTTATCAGTATGATAAAGATTACAGTAGAATGAATTGGAGAAACAATCGGCGAGAAAGCAACGAAGAACAACTTCTAGGCGACCGTTTTTTTTCCCTTGTTCGTTTTTGCTTCCAATTAAAAGACGAGGGTTTTTTGTCGTGATGAGTGGCCGCCATTGGGTCTGATTTAATCAGCACCGAACCAAGTCGCGACTAACCGGTCAGCTTGTGCTTTGACCAAGAAGAGTTCCCTAACGGTCCAAAGGGCTGGGGGCTTTTCTGCGTACTTTCCGGAGGTTTGAGAGGAATGCGTCAATATGCATTACGAGAATATTCAACTTCTTTTCAAATCAAAAGAAGAATACCAGGAAGGGGTGTCTGAATTCATACATGACTTTTACCTTCCGGCGTCTAAGTTGAGAATTATGGTCCACAACGAATGACAAATTCATGGGAAACTTTAGACTTAGGTCAACAGGATTGATTTCTTTTTATATGTTAAACCTCGCATTTTTATAGTTTTTATTAAGCACTTCTGGACGTAAACCGGTAGACGTCTGCACCAATATCCTTGGTGCTATCAAGACTTCGGATAACTGTCGATTTTCATTATGTTAAATCTAAAGAAAATGATTACTCAAAATCAATCTATAAATCTTTTGGCTATCCAAAAAAGATAATTATTATTATAAAATTAAGTGATTTGAAGGTTAGTGATTGAAGTAATAATTTGGTAACAATAACAATTATTTTTTGCCAAGAAATAAAAATTAAGTGATATCGAAGGTTAGTGATTGAAGTAATAATTTGATAGCAATAGCAATTATTTTTTTGCCAAGAAATAATAATAGTAATAACTATTGATTTACTAAGATGTATATAGCTTCGATATTCAATTTACTGTCTTATATCAAAATTTAATATCAACAAAGAATGATTTTAAAGTTTATAATCTTTATTGTGGTAGACTTCCAATATAACACCCGCATAACTCCATACAAGTGTAATAAAAGGAGTCATGAGAGATGAACTTTTACAAGTACAATTTACTAAAAACACAAGAATTAGAAGGAAGTTACATAAAGGAGGTTACAAAAGCGTTTATAAGAGTCTATCTACTTTCTGCTGTAGAGATTGCCTTATGGAGTGAAACTAACAATAATCTTATGATAAATCGATGAAGTAGAAGAGCACTTTTTGTCGAATATTTTAAAACTTTTTACCTTCCACGTATGCCATATAAAGGATATAATTAGTTGGTCCCAACTTTTTCTTTTGGAGGTCAGTACTTTCTTCCACCAAATTTTCTAGAGCTTGATGATGCTGAAAGGGGCTTTAAAATTGACATCATGAAAGAGTATTTGATAAATAGATGATCAACAGTCTCTTGCCTAGCCCCACAAAGCACACATATAATACTTATCAGTCGCTCCTTTATTAAGTTGCCTCCCATGTATAGATTGTTGCGAATGGCTAACCAGAGGAAGATTTTTACCTTCTCCAGTACAAATGCTCTCCAAATAGAATTGTAAAAAGTATACAAGATTCCTCAATGATTAATGAATTTATAAAAAGAGTCAACACCCTCCTATCCTTGTGAGGCTTTCAAACTGGTACATCAACGGATAACAATGGGTCAGTTACATTAAGGACTTTGAAGTTGCTGTAGCTATAGGTGCTTAGAGGCTATGAGAGGGCCATATAGCTTTAAACTCTTGTTGAGCTCTATTACTCTAAATTGAGGTCATTGGCTTATGCTTCTTAGTAACTTGACTGTACGACTCCTTGCAGATATGAGGTAAGGGAATTAGGGCTAATCAACTATCTTCCCAAAAATTCAATGCTCTCCGATATCAAGTCTGAAAGTTCATATAGTTCTAGAAGACTTCCAAATCCCTATTAATATCCTTATATATTAGAAATGTTTCCTCAACTTGATCCTACTTTGTATGCCAAACCGACATCTTCAATGGTAGGCTTTATGTATTAATTTCAATCAAAGAATGTTATCCTTCCTTTGTCCATTTAGTAGCTTCCAGGCCTACTTAGACAACATGGCAAGATTTATACTATTAAGGTGTCTGATATCTATTAAGGTGTCTGATATCTATTAAGGTGCCTGATATCTAGTCCACCCTTGTTGTCTCTGCAAGTAGCCTCTCTGATATCTAGTCCACCCTTGTTGTCTCTGCAAGTAGCCTCCAAATTGATTAGATAGTGAAATCTGCTAATCATCTCATTCTTTCCATAGGAAAGTCCTCCAAAATTTATCATTCTTAATCACCTAGGCTCATAGATTTAGCATAAACATGATGGATAACTGCAACGATCCGGGCCCTAGGCCCACAGCACCCATGAGACCATTTCGTTATAAGAAAGTAAGACGGACAAGGTTCAAACCAACTTGGGCCATCACAGTCCAAAAAGAGATCCAATTAGTACTTGTCCATCTTTCTTAACTGGTTATAAACCATACAACCAACTTCCAATTTTTCGATGTTGGACTATTGGAAGGGGCATCACAATCTACCCCCTTACAAAAGCGACGTCCTCGTTGCCAGGAGCAATTGATCACAACCACCAGGCAGGCAATGCTAGAGATGGCCCTCACAGGTTCAAGAGGTGGCTCCCATCAATATAGCACTTTGTTCTATGGTCCCCACCTTCTGTTGCCTCTACAGGTTTAAGAGGTGGCTTCCATCGATGTAGCACTTTGTCCTGTGTGGTACTTAGTTCCTGTACTTTTGGTTAGTGCATGGCTCTAATACCATATTGTAACAATCCGGGCCCCGAGCCCACAACACCTATGAGCCCGTTTCATTATAAGAAAGCAAGACGGACAAGATCCACACCAACTTGGGCCACCACAGCCCAAAAAGAAATCTAATTGGTACTTGTCCATCTTCCTTAACTCGTTATAAACCATGCAACCAACTTTCAATTTTTTGATATGGGACTATTGAAAGAGGCATCACAATAACAGAAATATATTGGAAACTCTCTTTCTAACTCTCCTGCAATCCTTTACGCTACCATCACCAACATCTTATGAGCACTAGCTCTTAGAAAGATTTTGTGCACTTCGATCATATTGTGACAAATATTGAGCTCAGAATAAGCATCTTTCATCTCTACTTCATTTTGGCTTTAAGTCACAATAATGCTTTCTGTTAGTCCACTCCAATATCATTGCCACTCGTGACCATGGAGCTCTCATCTTCTAACAATTTATGTGAATTAAACATGCTAAAAAAATGGAGCTATTAAATTTGATCAAACATCCATCAGGGTTGAACTTGAAGCCTCCTTTCATAGAGGGATGCAACTGCCCTGATTAGAGCATGACATGTGCCGTACACGTGGCCTAAAAATCACGGACAATAGAATGCAATAAAATCTTTGTGAGCTTTGAGAAAGTTCACACAATAAAAGAATTCTAATATTTGCCTGGTGGGAAAGGGTTTTAAATATAGGTGAGAAAGTGAAGGAAAAGTGGGAATATTGCATCCATTGGAAATATGAAGGCATTGATAAGCAAACTCAGAGGCTTCTTAAAGAGATGTTTTTGGAATATTGGTAAGCATTTATTCAATTCAAATGATCTGTTGCAGCTGTTAAAGAAAAGGTTTTATTTTTCTTTAAATAAAACTTGGCTAACTACTTTATAAAACAAATCTCATGGCTTAAATAATGCAGCAGCCATGTCTTTTAGACTAGCTTGATATTAACTAGATGATATTGAGTGCAAGCATCATGAATTTTGCTGATTTCGTGCTAATGAGAGAGGATGTGAAACATCAACTACTCTATCGAGTTTACTGCATAAAACCTTACTAAAAGGAGGGTGATTTTTAACCAGTTGCATAATAGCTCTGAGGATGACTCTTCGAATGTCATCCATTTTAGCTTCAGATGCATTAAACTTTAGTTCTACAACTGTTGTTGTTGAATTAGAATATAAAACTATGTTTAGGATATATTTGATTCATGAGCTTTACTAAATTTTGATTTTTTTTTTTTTTTTTTTAGTTCAACTGAAGAGCCTGTGGTTTAGATCTATAGCTGAAAATATAGATAGCAGTAGGTTTATAACCATGGACCTACTTCAAATTTTTAAATTTTTCCACTGATAGCTACAAATTAGATACAGACTTGCCAACACATTCAAAAGAAATGATTTTTTACCTAACCAAAGGCACTTTCAACCAGAGTGTTGAAATTATTTCAACAAAATGGATAAGAATACTGATATATATAGCATGCTTGTTCATACGTAACAATATTAACAAAATGCATCTTATTGCATGAAGCAATAAGAAATAGAAACTACTAGAAAAAACTTTTTGGTGCTATTATGGTGAACCTTGAGAATTTGTTGAAGGTTTATATTGATATTGTTGGGAATTATGTATGCAAGACATGAATTAAATTCATGAAAATGCAGCGAAAGATAAAATGTAAAATTTTCATATGCGTAGGATCCTTAGGAACATATTCATTAAATTAAAAATAAAATCTAAAACATTAGATTTATTAATACCTGACTCTTTTATTGATGTAGAAAAGGATGAAGCCGGTGAATCCTCTGTCACTAGCCGTCCATGTGTCCGGCCTCTAACGGTGATCCACGTGGAGAAGAGTGGATGAAGACCTTCAAGGTATGAAGATGACACTTAGGGAGAGAGGGGTGCTAGAGTGGATGAAGACCTTCAAGGTATGAAGATAACACTTAGGGAGAGAGGGGTGCTAGCGCCTCTTAAATCTCCTTCTTGAATTTCATAGTTCTAAAAATCTAATCTTTTTCTACTGTATCAGAGGAGGAAGAGAAAGAAACATATTTATAGAGAGAGAGAGGGAGAGAAAGAGATTCTAAGGGAGAGGAAGAGACCCCTTTCCTCATGGCAACCTTAATCCAAGGGAGAGGAAGAGACTCCCTTTTTTGCGCAACCTTAATCTAAGGAAAAGAAAGAGACCCCTTTCTAACCTTAATCCAAGGAAGAGGAAGAGACTTTAGTCAAAATTTCAGCCATTGAAATTATGAATTAGTTGTCTCATAACTATGTGCCGTAATCTATACGTGTTCACAATTCATCATGCCCCATCCCATGGGCATGAATCCATCTCCATATGGCTGAGATTTGCCATCTATACCGAATAATCAAAGCCGTCCATCACATGGAACAAGCCAAATTTTGGTATCCAATTATTTGTTCATCATATGCAAATTATCTCTCCCTAAAATTCCTCTATGATGGATCATATCCATTATTATTTTATCTCCTTTAAATTGGGTCTTATCCAATTATCTAACGGATCATCTTATCTGAGTTAAATCTAATTTAATTCACATTTTAATTCATCTAAAATTCTTCTTAATGCATGTGACCCATTAGGCCTTAACATATTGGCAATAATCATGTCCTAATCATGGGAATGATTGGACAACTCTTTGTCCAAGTCAACAATATGATTATAGATCATGAGAGGCCTCTAGCAAAGCATCATGATCACCCAAGTGCTAAGGGTTTTGTTGACATGACCATCAATAACACCTGTCCATGAACGGTTATCGTATGATTCAATCCCTTCATCACATATCTCAGGTCAATCAGTGGTATGGATTGTGTCAATCCTATAATTGATCTTTGTTTACTTGATCTCAGGAAAATTGACTCATATGAATTAGAACTTCAAAACCATTTCAAATTCCAACTCAACCTTGAAAGGATTTAACAGTCAATTTAATCCATCAAGTAGCCGTGGGATATAACCCTTTCTATCAAGGAGACGAATCCTATCTTGATCAAACATCACCTTCATATGCTTCATGTCATACCCAACCGACACCATATTTACCACCTATGGTTAGAACGATGTTTGAATATCGTCAAAGTATGACATTCCATACATGAGTGCAATGAAGATCTCAAGTTAAAGGATCACTCACACCACCGTCATTAGAGATCAACCATCGACACTATATAGAATATCCATATGGGATCTCTGTACGGGTCATCCAATGCATCATTACAATAATGAGCATCCACACACCTATCTAAGTATCTTCATATTTCAGCTTGTGAAATCAGCTGCTCATCCCAAGGGTGAGGATATGCAATGTGTGCTAATCTCATGGTGTTCGATGGTGTCCAATCCCATCTGCACATCGACTAGGAAAATTTAAAGAATCGAACCATAACATGCAATTTAGATCTCACAATTTGTAATCTCTATTACAAATTCCATATGCACGGTTCAATTCTTTTGGATTTTATCTCACAGACAAATATATCAAATATATAATAAAAAATATTTGGATAGATAAAGAAATTATTTTTATTTAATTTGTATTCATAGAATGTATATAGCATTCAATTCGATTAGATCTAGAGCATACACTAACAATCTTCCACTTGCACTAGAGCCAATCACCATGTATTAATACCGAGTGACTTAACATGATTATCATGCTTCTGCTACGGCAGGGCTTTAGTGAGTGGATCAGCTGCATTATCCTCAGTGGGAACTCGTTCTATTTTTTATATTATTTCTACCAATAATTCTTTAATTATATAGTATCTCCTGATTACATGTTTGGACCTCTGATGAGACCTTGGCTCCTTAGCTTGCGCAATAGCTTTATTGTTGTCGTAATACAAGTGTATTGGATCGACCATGCTCGAAACCACACCAAGTTCAGTGATGAACTTCTTGATCCAAACCGCTTCTTTGGCTGCATCTGATGTTGCAATGTACTCTGCTTCTATCGTAGAGTTGGCAATCATTTTCTGCTTGGAACTCTTCCAGCTGACTGTACCATCATTAAGTGTAAAGACATAGCCTGATTGAGATTTATAATCATCTTTATTACACTAAAAACTGGAATCCGTATAACCCTGAACTATGAGTTCGGGTCCTCCATAAATCAAGAACATATCTTTAGTCCTTCGTAAGTACTTAAGGATATTCTTGATGGCCATCCAATGTTTCTCACCAGGGTTTGCCTGGTATCTACTAGTGATACTTAAAGCATAAGAAACATCAGGTCTCATATAGCATCGCATACATGATGGATACGATTGCTGAGGCATATGGAATCCTATTCATGTGCTCTCTCTCCTCTTGGCTCATAGGACTCATGTTCCTTGGAGAGATGCAACCCATGCGATACCGACAGGAATCCCTTCTTGGATTCCTCCATGCTAAACCGTTTTAGCACTTTATCTATGTACATTGATTGGGGCAATCCAAGCAACCTCCTAAATCTATCTCTATAGATCTTAATACTCAGTATGTAGGCTGCTTCTCCCAAATCTTTCATGGAGAACTTGCTGGACAACCAATCCTTCACTTCTTGCAGCAAAGATACATTGTTTCCTATCAATAATATGTCATTTACATATAATATCAAGAAAACAATAACACTCCCACTAACCTTCTTGTACACACATGGATTATCTTCATTTTTATGAAATCAAATTCTTTGATTATTTTATCAAAACGGATGTTCCAGCTTCTAGATGCTTGCTTAAGTCCATAAATGAACCTTTGTAGCTTGCATACTTTTTGAGAATCAATGGACTCAAAACCCTCAGGTTGTGTCATATACACATCCTTAACTAAATCACCATTTAGGAAGACGGTCTTGACATCCATTTGCCATATCTCGTAATTGTAATAGGCTGCAATTGCAAGCAAAATCCTTATGGACTTAAGCATGGCTACAAGGAAAAAGGTTTCATCAAAGTCAACACCTTGCCTTTGCTTATAACCTTTTACGACTAGCCTGCCTTATACGTAATCACATTACCATCCATGTCGATCTTCTTCTTGAAGACCCATTTGCACCCAATGGGTTTTACCCCTTTAGGTGGATCAACCAAGGTCCATACCTGGTTGTCGTACATGGAGTCCATTTCAGACTTCATAGCTTCAAGCCATCTCTTGGAGTCAATGTCACATATTGCTTCCTCGTAGTTAGTAGGCTCATCATCTTCTATAAGAAATTCATATCTCTTAGGAATATGATGTGTTCTACTAGACTTACGTAGCTGATGTGTACTTGGAGCTATGTTGCTCCATCATTTCTGACAGAGGCTCACGCAAATATTGTCTGAATGTGAGTTGAGTCTCCTGCTCAATTCTCACTGCATTTGGCATTTGCTCGATGTCATCTAATCGGTATGTGTCAATTTGTGATTCTTGAGTTTCACTAAGCTCAATATTTCTCCCACTGCCCTTTCTTAGAAAAATCTCATTCTCTAGGAATATGGCATGCCTTAAGACAAAAACCTTTTGCTCGATTGGGTGGTAGAAGTAGTATCATTTTATTTCTTTAGGATATCCCATAAAATTACACTTATCGGATCTAGCTTCAAGCTTTTCCGACTCATTATGCTTTACATAGGCATAGCATCCCCAAATCCTTAGATGACTAAGGGATGGTTTCTTTCCACACCATATCTATAGGGAGTGGAACTGACCGACTTAGACGGAACTCGGTTTAGAGTATATTTGGCTATGTGTAGCGCATAATCCCAAAATATTTTTGAAAGATTTATAAGGCTCATCATTGATCGCACCATTTCTAATAATGTACGATTCCTTCTTTTTGATACACCATTATGTTGTGGCATACCAGGAGGAGTCTACTAAGAAAGAATCTCATTCTCCTTCAATTATTCTAAGAACTTATGGCTTAAGTATTCCCCACCTCGATTTGATTGAAGTATCTTAATACTTTTGCCACTTTGTTTTTCTACCTCATATTTAAATTCTTTGAACTTTTCAAAGGCTTCATATTTATGCTTCATCAGATATACGTAACCATACCTGCTATGGTCATCTATGAATGTGATGAAGTAAGAAAAACCTCATATTGCCTGAATATTGATAGGACCATATATATCAGAATGTACTAGTCCTAAACATTCAGTTGCTCGCTCACCCTTTTTAGTAAAAAGTGATTTAGTCATTTTGCCACGTAAGCATGACTCACATTCTTCAAACGATTCCCAATCGAATAAGCTCAAGTAGCCATCCTTATATAACTTGGTTAAACGCATTTTATTTATATGGCCTAAATGACAGTGCCATAGGTACGAGTTCTTAGAATTATTTAATTTTAATTTCTTAGTTTCTATATTGAGAACAGGGCATTGTAAATTCAAAACATAAATCCGTTGAACATTTCAGTAGAACCAAAGAACATTTTATTTTTAAAAATTAAAATTCCTTTATTTCTAATTTCAAATATATATCCATCATTTACAAAGGATGAAACGGAAATAATATTCTTTATTATGTTTGAAACATAGTAACAATTATTAAGCTCCATTACAAGCCCAGTGGGCAAAGATAAAGAAAAATCCTACGGCTAAAGCAGCAACCTTTACTCCATTTCCCATGCGTAGAATCACTTCATCTTTCTCCAGCTTTTTACTGCTTCTTATCATCTGCATATTAATACAAATATGAGATCCACAACCAGTATCCAATACCCAAGTGGAATAAGAAGTAACAGAAGAAAACATCTCAATTATAAATATACCTGATGTAGAAGCATCCGTATATTCTTTTCTTTCAGGGTAGCCAGATAAGCCCTGCAGTTTCGCTTCCAGTGCCCGTCCTTGGCACAGAAGTGACGCTTCCCCTTGACTAATTTATTTTTCTTAATGCCCTTATTTGATTTAGTTGTCTTGGCCTTTTGGACCTTATTCTTCTTTGGCCGCTTCTTACGAGTGCTAGAGAACTCCATGACCATAACCTACCCCTTTTCTTTCTTAATGTTGGGTTCGACATTCGTCAGCATATTCACGAGCTCAGGTAGAGATGCCTCTAGCTTGTTCATGTTGAAATGAAGAACAAACTGCGAATAGCTAGGAGGTAGTGACTATAGAACTAAGTCAACACTCAGTTCATGATCCATCACAAAACCCAATCGTGCCAACTTCTCAATCAGATTGATCATTTTCAGCATGTGGGCACCCACTGATGAATCCTCAATCATTTTGCGCTGAAACAGCTCTCTAGAAGTCTGAAACCTCTCATAGCGAGATTGTGCACCAACAACTCTTGTAGGTGCATCAAAATCTCCTGAGCATTCATATGCTTATGCTATTTCTGAAGATTAGGTGACATCGAGGCCAACATCAAACATGTGGCCATTTCTTCAGCATCTTTGTACCGGTTGTATGTCACATGAACCTCAGTCGGAGCATTTACTGATGGGACCTCCGGTGCAACCTCATCAAGGACAAAAAGAATTTTTTCGGATCGAAGAACGATCCTTACATTCCTTAGCCAATCAGAGAAGTTGAGTCCAGTTAATTTGTTGGATTCTAAAATATTCTTAAGGTTGATGTTTATACTCATGGTTTCTCTGATAACCTACATAAAATTAGAACAAGTCAATTGCTATGAATACTTATCACCGACTTAATATGATAATTTTAAGATTTTTAATTAAGTTGGTTTCTCTCACTATTTTATCAAGATTAATAGCCCTCTCTATTAATCTTGAAAATTGGTATTCAATTTTTTTAGTGGGCTAGGATCCTTATTCGAATTACCATGACCTTAGCTTTGGTACAACAAATCTCGGTAAGCCAAATTTGGTAGATTATCATCAATCACATCTAATGTGACTCCTAGATCATTTAGGGGACATTGCCTTGTCAATCATATCCATATGTGATCATCCTAAAGTTTGCCTTAGATTAGACTGACCTTGACTTTGGCCAATTATGCCAGCTAATCTAGTTAAGTCAACCCATTATTCCATAATTAACTCCTCATAATTACACTCGACCTCGGCTTTGGCACGATAAATCTTATGACCTAATGATTTTGTATTGTGTGAACAATGAAAGGCTAATGACTTAATATTCATAGAGGGATTTAGCGCATATAGGTCCCATCATACATGTACAACATTTGTACTATGCTAGGTTACATATCCTATATGTAGATTTTAGATCAATCTTTATTAACCTAAAAAAATATTATAAGATCAAATCTTATGATTGGGATTCCTAATCAAATTAGGATCCCTAACCACTATCTAATTTAGGAATCTTAATCATGTGACCAAATCAATTGCTCCTATCCTGATTAACCTTATTGATCTAATCAATTAAGAGCTTTCCTAAACAATGGCCAGATTAGCTGATCAATTGGGTCTTATTTAGCATACCCTTCGATTCCATTGAATGAATTTTTCTAGGCAGCGAACGGATCAATTAAAAACCATGATCACACTTTTCTTAGACACTAATGTAGGTAAGCCTAATTGAGTAGACCAATTTTAGGATCATAAGATCAAGCAATGATGTGGTTAAATCTAAGTTTTCTAAATCTTTATCATCTATTACATTTTATGATAAGTTAAGATAGTGATCATGTTAGGGTATTATGATAAGAATTCTTAATTTAAATTTTAAAAATTTAAAATTTAAATTTAAAATTTTTTATCATTAATTACATGTTATAACATGTAGGTTTCACATCTCATGTAAATCCTAATGTCTCTAACAAATCCTAATAGATTCTTGTCATGATAAGTTTTTTGGATTAAAATTTTAAATATATATGATTACATTTAATCACAATCTTATTATAATCTAAATATCCAAAATAAGTTTTCTACGTTTACTGTTCATTATCATATGAATATCAGATTTAATCATATCAATAATCATATTGAAATTAAATCCTGAACATATTTCTAGGATTTCAGCACATAGTATCTATCATGCATAAATAATAATTACTATTTTAATATGACACAGATATGATTAAATCTAAATTTATTATTATTATTATATAATAAATCTTTATCTCTGATATTATATATCAATGTACTTTATTTTAACATATAATGAGCATGCATAAATCTAAATATATTATTTATCATCAAATAATAAATATTTTATTTTATTTTAGATTTACTATCACATATGAAAACAATTCAGGATTTTAATCTTCATAAGAGGTATGATAGAAACTTATTTTATCAATCAGATTGACTCAAGTATCTTATCAGATTAATAAATCTATAGCCTAAGGAGGCTATGATACCACTTGTTGGGAATTATGTATGTAAGACATGAATCAAATTTATGAAAACGCAGCGGAAGATAAAATACAAAATTTTAAGATGCCTAGGATTCTTAGGAATATATTCATTAAATTAAAAATAAAATCTAAAATATTAGATTTATTAATACCTGAGTCCTTTATCAATGTAGAAAAGGATGAAGCCGGTGAATCCTCTGTCACTAGCCGTTCATGCGTCCGGCCTTTAATGCTCTAATGGTGATCCATGCGGAGAAGAGAATGAAGACCTTCAAGGTATGAAGATGACACTTAGATTGTGTTTGGTGCATTGCCATCAATCCTGAATGGTAATATGGATTACCTACAAAATAGATTACCACTGGATGGATTGCGAGTAATGTTAATTACGGTGTTTGGTATACAGAGGTAATGCTATAATAATATTGATTACTATGTTTGGTATGACAAACTGATTACCAGTCACATAACATCAAATTTTCAAAATACCCCTAAAGACCTCTAAATCAAATCTATTAAAAATTTTCAAAATACCCCAAAATACCTCTAAATCAAAGTATTTATATACAAGTAGAAGATAATAGATTTTTTAAAAGATTAATATATATTTTAATCTTTAAACATTTATTCAAATTTTTTTTTGATTCTTAAACTTTCAATTATCATAATTTATTATTATATTTTAAAAATAATTCAATTTTTAATATTTGTTATATAAAATTAATTAAGATTAATAGAATAATTGATATTATTTTTTTATTTTTATTTTTTAAATATTAAATTAATTAAAAATTAATTAAAAATTAAATTTAAAAAAAATAAATTAATTAAAAAAATAAAAATTTAATTAATTTTTAATTAATTTAATTTAATATTTAAAAAATAAAATTAAAAAATAATTTTTTTAAAAAAATAATTTAAAATTTAAAAATTAATTTAAAAAATATTTTAAAAAAATAAAATTAAAAATTAATTAAAAATTTAAAAATTTAATTTTTAGAATTAATTTAATTTTTAAAAATTTTTAATTAATTAAATTAATTAAATTTTTATATTTGTAATTAATTTGTAAATTTATTTTTAAAAAAATTAAATAGTAATTAATTTTTTTTTTTTTTTTTTTTAATTAGAGTTTTTTATAACTATTTTTTTATTTTTATTTTTGTTTTAGTTTTTTTCTATTCGATATTTTTTCTTTTCTATGGATGATAATGCCATGATTTTTTTTATTTGGAGATATGAGAAAAGAGACAGCGCGGCGAGAGAAAAGAGAGAAAAAGAAGAGAATAATTTTGTTTGAAGAAAGGAATAATTTATTTTACAAAAGAGGTAGGGACAATTTTGTCAAAAAAAATTTATTAGATTATAATATAGCTGATAATGTGGATAACCATCTCTTCCTAAAGTAATCTGGATTATCATGGATAACCATTTCTCCCCGAGATAATTTGGATTACCACTCAAGTGGTAATCCAGAGTACCACTACAGGATAAATTATCATTCAAAATACGTACCAAACATGATTATCTGATGGGGTCCTTTTAAATATCGGGTAATCTGGATAGATTACATGTTACCAAATGCTCCCTTAAGGAGAGAGGAAGAGACTCCATCCATCGTCCATGTTAGGAATTAGTTATCTCATAAACTATATGCCCCAATTTGTACATGTTAACCATCGAACCATAGAGATTCATCATGCCCCATCCAATGGGCATGAATTCATCTCCACATGGCTGAGATTTGCCATCTATACCCGAATAATCAGAGCTGTCCATCACATAAAACAAGCCAAATTTGGGTATCCAATTATTTGTTCATCATATGCAAATTATCTCTCCCTAAAATTTCTTTCTTTATGATGGATCATATCCATTATTTTTTATCTCCTTTAAATTGGATCTTACCCAATTATCTAATTAATCATCTTATCTGAATTAAAAATAATTTAATTTCTATTTTAATTCATCCAAAATTCTCTTTAATGCGTGTGACCCATTAGGCCATTTAATATGTTGAAAATAATTATGTGTTAATCACTGACCCTAGGAATGATTGGATAACTCTTTGTCCAAGTCAACAACATGATTATAGATCATGGGAGACCTCTAGCAAAGCATCATGACCACCCAAGTGCTAAGGGTTTTGTTGACATGACCATCAACAACACTGTCCATGAACAGTTACCATATGATTCAACCCTTTATCACATATCCCAGATCAATCAGTAGTATGGATCGTATCAACCCTGTAATCGATCTTTGTTTACTTGATCTTAGGAAAATTGACTCATATGAATTAGAACTTCAAAATCATTTCGAATTCCAACTTAACCTTGCAAGGATTTAACAGTCAATTTAATCCATCAAGTGGCCGTAGGATATAATCCTTTCTATCAAGGAAGACGAATCCTATCTTGATCAAATACCACATTCATGTGCTTCATGTCATACCCGACACCATATTTGCCACCCATGACTAGAGCGACGTTTGGATGTCGTCAAAGCATGACATTCCACACATGAGATGCAATGAAGGTCTTAAGTCAAAGGATCACTCACACCACTATCATTAGAGATCAACCATCGATACTATATAGAATATCCATATGGAATCTCTGTACGGGTCATTCAATGCATCATTACAATAACGAGTATCCACATACCTATCCAAGTATCTTCATACTTCAGCTTTTGAAATCAGTTGCTCACCCCAAGGGTGAGGATATGCAATGTGTGCCAGTCTCATGGTGTTTAATGGTGTCTAATTCCATTTACACATCGACTAGAAAAATTTAAAGAATCGAACCATAACGTGCAATTTAAATTTCATAATTTGTAATCTCTATTACAAATTTTATATGCACGATTCATATTCTTTTAGACTTTATCTCACAGACAAATATATCAAATATATAATAAAAGACATTTGGATAGATAAAGAAACTATTTTTATTTGATTTGTATTCATAGAATGTATATAGCATCAAATCTGATTGAATTTAGGGCATACACTAATAGATATCACATACCACATGACCAGCGATATTTAATGAAACCCCCCAGCTTTCATGGTATGTTGTTGAAGAACTCTTTTCTTCTAACACACCTGTGAGCTCTTCAATAGATCTATCACGTTTATTGAAAATGACAGTTGCAATAACATGAAAACAACCATTATAAATGATATACTTATTGTCTAAAATCTTTGAAAGTTCTTTTTAAATCATCTATTAAGTTATATTTATTTTCGTATTCATAACTTTTATGCATTACAAATCATATTTGTATATTAAACCATTCTCTCCCTCTCATTGAACTCCATGAGTATTTATTCACTTCATAATTTGCGTGCCTTTGGATACATGGAGACTTAGATACAGTGGTTTCAAAGATGTGATACCTTCTTCTTCTTTTTTCTTTCTTAGCTATTTATCTTTTTAATTAAATGATTAGGACAAATAAAGTTGCTTGGGCCTGAAACATCAGATCGATCAAATTATGATTAGGTGTGTTTTATTTGGGTACCATGAAGAGTGTGGAGGTGAGAAAAATTAAAAGGGTTACTAAGTGAATGATCTGGAAAGGTTATCAAAGAAAATTTTTAGCAATCACCTCATGCTATTTGTTTAGGTATTGGACAATATGTTTTAGGGATCTACCTTTTAAATTAAGAAATAAAATTATGGATAAGAAGAAATAAATTTTCTAACTAGAAACAACAATAATACATACATGCACACATATGATTTGAATGCTTGGTAGAAACTTAGGGGGATAACCCCTCACTTATTTGGCCCTAGTCTTAATTTTACATTATTGTTTTGATTTTGATAAGTAGTTTTACATTATGTTTAAGTTCAAGATACCTATTTTCTTAATTTTTTTATCCAATACTTTTTGAAGAAAACATATAATATCTATGCATTCTTAGTTTTGTATCATTTGTTACCTTGTTGTGATTTATAAAATTTTAGGTTCAATAGAAGCTTTTGATAGAGCAAAACTTCATAACAAGGTTTTTCATCTAGTAGTCACAAGCTTCCTAGTTCCTACTTCTTTTATCTCCACTTTTATATGTAGCTCAAAAAAGTGACTTTCTGGCTGTTTCTCATTTTGATTATTTTGGTTTTATTTTTTAAAACTATTTATTAAAAATGAGATGATTATAATATCACTTGATAAATGCCAAAGGTGGATCTCTGCATCCAATAGAAAAATATATAATTTTTTATCTTTGTAATTGTTATTTAAACTTCCTCTTAGATGATATTCATTTTATTGCCAAAATTTTCTATCAAGAAGTCATTCATAAACAAAATTTTATGTTGTGAAAGTTTTGCATATCAATTTTCTGAAGTTGTCCAATAAAATAATTTATGGAAGTATGAATGTCTATATTAGAGTTGAACTCTTTAAGTATATCTAGATAAATGTGAAAAGTTGTAGACAATTATCTTCATCTTTCTCTTCTTTACGATGTGGAAGAAGAATGTGGGTTGCTTTTATTAAGAGTTTTAATTAAAATTGCTTTAAGCTAGTTACGTGGTTATTTGGTTATCTGATTACTTGTTGAAGGTTTTTTTTTTTTTTTTTTCTGTGAGTAGTTTCTAATTTCTCAAAGTTTTATCCATGGTTGATGCTCTTGTATACTTTGTTGAAAATTATCAACTCTGGCTGAAGTGTATTTGGCTAGAAAAAAAAGGGGTTCTTTTGGGTATGCAAGCAAGTTTGTAGAACTCGTGAGATGTTGTTTTGCTGTATCTACTATCTAGCTATCAAAGGGAAAAATGAAAAAATTGAATTAGATTCATGGTTATCGATCGATGACCATCTACTTTTCCTGCACTTAAATTAAGACTCTCCGGTTGAACTTCAGCAAAATTCAGCATTTAGTAAAGGCTATAAACAATATCCTAGATATAATTTTGTATTTCAATTCAACTTCTATAGAAAGATTCAGTGCAAATTAAAATATTCATTGCCCTCGCTATCCTACACTCTTGCTGTTAATTAGCTAGATGCCTTTATTTTTAGGACAATAAATTCATTACTAACACGAAAAAAAGCATTCTGCGGCAAATGTTGAAAAGGAAAACCATGGAGGTTGAGCCAAATTTTTAAGTGGTTTAAGAAGGTGCATGATATAACAAAGCTACCAGGGATAAGTCTTTTTTATGGAAATTGGATGAAGAAGCTTCCCCCTAATATTTATTACAAGGAAAAGAAGATAAAGAATTTACAGATGAAGCAAGGAAGAAATGACGGAAGGCAAGGTAAGAAAACACAGATAAGAAACAGAATCAGAGAAAAAAAAAACAGAATCAGAGAAAAAAAAACAAAGAAACAGAGAACTGAATCCAAATAACAACATCAAAGGAATTATAATCATAGCAACAAACCGCTAATCTTCGATTCCTTCCTTTGGGCCTATTATGTTCCTTCCTTTGAACCTTTGCTAGGAAAAGCCTTACTTCATCATCCTTTGATATAGCAAACGCGCATCAGATGCATGAATTAATTATGCATTCATACCACTATGCGTGCGGTATGCGCCAAGGTTGAACCTTGGCATGCATGGTGGCATGGGCGCATGACCAATCTGCATGCTCTATGCACGCTTGCTATACCGAAAGACAGTGCAGCAAATCTTTTCTTCTTTGCTATTGATTTCTTCATATTCTCTAGAACCTTTCATCGTATGCCAAATTAAGCGCACCCAACCAAGATCAGAACCATCTACAGATTCAGTGCTAGGATGAGAACATGTCAATGGCTATAGTAGCAGTCATAAATAGCCTAAGAAATTTATATTTGTGTTCCTTTCTCCGGATTCATTTTGAAAAGATTTGATTGAGCTATTGGCACAAGTAAAAAAAATATACATCTATATTAAGGAGGCTGCTGCAACTTGGTAGAAGATCGAGTTGACAATAAATATCAAGGAAAATATAAGCAGAAGAAAGATGAAAGAAACCTAGGTGTGATCAAGGAGCTCCCAACTTAACAGCCCACTTTGAAGATTTGAAAGGTGGTATACACACTCAAAATTATGAGGAAACAAAATTTAATGCAAAGAGGAGAAGGTTCATTGGTTGGAAAAACCAAAAATCAAGTATGCCAAAAAATGCATGCTCTTATTAAATAGAGAACTTGATGGTTAATACCTAATGACACTACCTGGCAAACAACTTGTGAGTGCTAAAAGCTACCTTCGTTCAGTGGATTTCATGGTCCATGACATGTATTGCCCAAATCAAGACCCTACTACAATAAGTACAACCATGCCTTATATGTTGTCTAGCTACAACTCTAATACAACTATATGTAGTCCAAACTCAACCTTACGTGCGTCCCAAGCCAGGCTTCAATGTATACCCGTCTATATTCTAAATCCAAAATTCATGCCACAAATTCCACCTAACTCCAATGCAAATGCTCAACTCTAGATCGGAAAGCAGTCTCATTTGCATGAAAATAGCTTCAAGTGTACAACCCAAATCGTCATGGTCCATTAACTATTTGTTATTATAATCCAAATTTTGGAATAGTTACGTAGACATCCACAGTCAAAAAGGCCCTGGATAAAAGATGAGACTGTCCAGATGGGTCGATACCTACCCTCAAGCAAGACAAGAGACTGAGATAACATTTGATATGAGTAATTTTTATAGCGAACTTGCAACACGATGAGAATTGGATCGCATCCATACTTCCCCATTCTCTCTTGTTTGTTGTGGTCACCACTATCGGCCGCCTAAGTGGGTCCTTTGTTGATAAAATACAATAAAAAAGTCTAATAAATTGCTCTTGATGCAAATATAACTTCATGATCAACCACCATATCTTGAAGGGAGAGGGAGGATCAATGTGTGTTTGGGATGACATTTATGTTGAGCTTAATGACTGTAGCTATAACTTTATTATCGGTGGGAGTAACAATGCCACAAGGTAGGACCTTAGTGTATTTCTTGATCTACTATTGCCCAATATTGTGATTACCATTTCTATTTTTTTATTACAATTTTCTCCCTTTAATGTTAGCATTACTACATATCCATTATTTTTATTTTATTCTACATTAAAGAGAATATTAGTTTTCTTTCCCAATTGTATCCTAATTAATATATTGTTAATTTTGCCAACTTATTTAGCTATAACTTGTCTTTAAAAAAAAGGACATTGGACAAGAAAATTAATAATTGACAAATAAGCATCTTGTACTTTTTTTTTCAACCTATTAGAAAACTTAATTAATTTTAACCAGCTATTCTCCATCATGATCCCCTAATGCTATTTTCCATCTTGATCCCCTTTCATTAGTTACAATATTAATCCTCTTGTAATGGTTATTTTTTTTATTACGTCCACACACTAACTTGATGCTCGAAGAGGAAAAAAGGATTTTTTTTTGATCTTTGTCTTATTGTCTTCACATGAGAGCTCCTTCAACTTTGGGGTCTCAACATTTGATATCATGATATATTTTATCATAAGATGGTAATCGTTTATCATGTTGTCAAACTCAATATCCTATTGTTTTGTGTCTCTCATTTCAAATTCATTGAAACATTGAAAGGAAAGTGTTAGCCGAGCGAAAGAACTATACATCATGATTTAAAATTAATTTGATTGGACTTTAATTGTTTTCAATGATATATTAGAAATTATTGAAGATTTATTTTAAATATGATGAATATTAAATTTTACTTTACTGCTTAATTATTTAAAGATAATGAATGACTTATATACTTGTGGGAAAAGATTTTGTACACCGTCTCCGGTGCAGCAAGTCCTACGTGGGCTGCACCGTTATTTTTTATTGATCCACATACGCACGACATCCATTAAAAAAATGTTAAGACATCCCAAGAGAAAAATTAACGACACCTTAGTTTTAAGCTTACGATACCGTAGTTATAAAGTCAAGACACCCGTAAAAAAATCAACATCTTAGTTTTAAACAGACGACACCCTAGTTTTAAACTTAAGACATCTGTTCAAAAAAGTGTTTGTACATATTCCAAAAAAACTGAACGGGTATTAATGCACGTCACGTCAAAATTAAATAGCTATTAAGAAAGCACAAAGAAAACCTTACGACACCCTAGTTTTAAAGCCACGACACCGTAGTTATAAAACTAAGACACCCATTAAGAAAGCTTACGACACTCTAGTTATAAAGCCACGACACCGTAGTTATAAAGCCACGACACCCACTCGTCTATACACAAATTCCAAAAAAAGCTGATATTAATGCACGTCATGTCAAAATTAAATAGCTATTATGAAAGCAAAAAAAAACCTTACGACATCCTAGTTTTAAAGCCACGACACCGTAGTTATAAAACTAAGACACCGTTAACAAAGCTTACGACACCCTAGTTATAAAGCCACGACACCGTAGTTATAAAGCCACGACACCCACTCGTCTATACACAAATTCAAAAAAAGCTGGTATTAATGCACGTCATGTCAAAATTAAATAGCTATTAAGAAAGCAAAAAAAACCTTACGACACCCTAGTTTTAAAGCCACGACACCGTAGTTATAAAATCAAGACACCCGTTCAAAAAGCAAAAAAAACTCACGACATCCTAGTTTTTAACATCCTAGTTTTAAGCTTAAGACACTGGTTTAGAAAAAGTGTCTGTACACAACTTCCAAAAAAAAGTTGAACGGTATTAATGCACGTCAGACAGTTTTTTTTTTGGAAGTTGTGTACATGTACCTTTTCTGAACGGGTGTCTTAAGCTTAAAACTAGGGTATCGTGAGTTTAAAACTAGGATGTCATGAGTTTTTTTACGGGTGTCTTGACTTTATAACTACGGTGTCGTAAGCTTAAAACTAGGGTGTCGTTAGTTTTTCTCTTGGATGTCTTAATATTTTTTAATGGGTGTCGTGCGTATGTGGACCAATAAAAAAGAACGATGCAACCCACGTAGGCCTTGCTGCACCGAAGGTGGTGTACAAAGACTTTTCCATACTTGTGATATTATGCCTAAGTATGTTATGGTCCAATTAATCTGGCACTATCTAGCCTGATAAAATTGCAGGCCATGACTTCCCGATGGGTCACTATTTATGCAGGCTGTGATAATTCAGCATAACGTGTTTGATAACTCTATGCAAACACCAGCTGAAAATTATATAGATCACATGGAATCAGTCATGCTTTCATCACTGGTAGTCTAGCATTTGATTAAATTTTTAGAATAAAATAATAATGCTATAGTGGTTAGTATTGATCATAATGATAGAAAACAATGAAACGGAAAGGTCGCCATGGATGATGATGTTGGGATGCGACTTTTCCGAGCGATAACAAACAGAGAGAGTAAATTTCGCAAGCACTAATTTACGTGGATGATTTGGACTGAAAAATTAAATAACTGCTACTCTAAGACAGCAGGAGCTATCTACTGGCCTTGTGATGTGTTTGGATGCCCCGGAGTTTCAATTGTGGCGACATTTTCAAATAACGGTTCGTCATTGAAGTTTTGATATTTTCAAAATTTGGAACACCCAGCTAATACCACTGTTGGGTGTTGGCACTTGACACATAGCATCATGAGATGAACGGCCAAAATAGATGGCTTGGAGTGGAATCCGTTTACCTTCATGAACTGGGAAATCCTCTCTTAAAAAAATAAAAGCAAGAAAAAAATTTAGTTCCTGTCGAGAGTGCATCAACTGATACAGATGTGATGAAGGGTTGGTGAATCCCACACTCATCGCTAATAGCATTGTCGTAGTTGACTTACTTTTTTTTTTTAAGTAGCTATTACAAGAGTCATTAATCAAAATACTAGAAAATAATAGAAGAAAAGATGATTTTCCTTTCAAGAAAATTAAATAACTGCTCTGCTCAAAGAGCAGCAGCCATCCAGGCCCTCTTGTATAACATAGTTGGAGGCCAACTAAAATAATTATAATAAATTGATATAAATGCTTTGCTCTAGAGTTTTAATTATGCAGACATTTTCAAAAAATAGTTATTTAAAATAGCTATACATATCCATTTGATTTTTAGTTGATATAGAAATTTAAGATATTATTTTATTTCGATAAAACAGTGAAAATGTTAAACGATGGAAACTATTGTTATAAAAGTTTATATTTTGCAGTAAGGATTATTTAGCATAATTCGCCAGGTAGTAAAAATTAAAAGGTAAAAAATATTTACACCAGAGAGAGAGAGAGAGAGAGAGAGAGAGCATCCCCTGGCACGCAAATTTTACTCACTCCGGAATGGCAAGCAGTCCGGGTCGCCAAGCCCTTCTAAGCAACCGAAACCGGAGCCCTGCCACCGATCCGAACCTCCCCGCGCTTGAGCCGGTCCGCCCCTCGAATCCCCACGTCCTCGCGAATCCGCCGCTTTCCCTCTCCAATTCCACCCCTACCGCACCACCGCCCCAATTGATCTCTTCTTCCCCTTCCGACGGCGGCGGAGACGACGAGAATAAGTCCTTGAGGCTGTGGCTCAGCAGCCCCTTCCTCTCCCCCAATTCCGATGCGTGCCCCCTGGAGCGATCCCTCCGGCAGAGCAACCGGCGGAGGGACAAGAGCTTGTGGAGCTTCTTCGGGATTCTCCGGCGCTGGAAGCGGAATGGCACGGCGGCGCCGCCTCCACCGGCGGCGGGGCTTCGGGGTGGGGTGCTCGCCGCCGCGCATTTCATTGCCAGCAGCCTAAATTTGCGCAGTGCTCTCATCTCTCTGTTCCAAGGTTGGATAGCTTGCTGCTGCCGCCGCTTCTCTACATGTTCTTTGCTTTCATCAACGGAGTCCCTTTCACTCTTTTGGTTCTTTTCTTTTTTTTAATCGTTGGGGTTGTGCGTTAATCTATGGAACTTTTCTGTGGTTAGGGAGATGAGGGGTGACATCGCGCCACGTGGGCACGAGGAGGGCATCATGATCCGGGATTTGCTTTAGGAAAGAAAGATGCTAAAAGGGACAGTCGAGGTCAGGTCACGGATGTTGGGTTGTTTGGGGACGCTAGAAAACACTGAACTGAAGGCCAGTGTTTCAAGTTATTCTTCAAGGGCCAGGCCAGCTCAGGATTTCGGGAGATGGGAGTGGTGGCATCATCCATGAAGTCGTCTTTGGTTCAGGTTGAGCTCAATCCAGCCTTCTAATAGGTTAGTACTTTCTGTCTCGTTTCTATCAGTGGGCCTATCTTTGCAGTTAAGAGGTGGAAATCTGAGCATGATAAATTGACTCGTGGGATAGTTCACATCAAACAATTTCCATATGCTGTGTGCTAAATATCTAAGCTTCCTGTCAAATGCTTGAGAGTAATGTTTAGTGGACTTTGGGATCATGAATAGCTGCATGCATGAAACATTTCCGCGATCTAAGATGAGACGTTACTGTCGACGGGCACTCTTCGCTGCTTGTAGCTTTGGTGGTTAACTTCTCCCAGCAGTTACCTTGTAGATTCAAATAAATGTGGTGCACAAGAGAGATGGCCTCACAGCAATGTGATGACTAGAAATGCTAGGTCCTAGGACGAGAGTTGCTCGAGGCTTTTATTATTTGGCAAACAATGGTTTAACAAATCCTCAAAATGGAGCTAAAACTCGAGTGTTGAGTTTCACCTCTGAGCATTTCTTTATAACAGAGATGTAGGGAAAGATGTTCGCTAATTGGCGGATCCCTGCCATGGCACTTTTCGGGAAATGAAATAGGAGCAAAATTAAGGTGGATGAAAATTAACGGCTACTTTAGAGCTATAAGTGCATTGAAGAGCATGCAATTTATGAAGCATCAAAGTGTCTAAACACATGAAAACAAAGAACAAGAGTCTTCCCTAAAACTAGAATTATATAGTATGACAGTCATGATGAGGCTGGTCATAGTACAGGTTCTATAAAAGGGCATAGAGCTGCTAACGGACCATAAAAACTGTGAACAAAAGGCACATATTCCTTGTGCCACAGCAAACACAGATGAGGTTAATCATTCTTGTTGAAAAGTTTTTTAGCATACAGTATTAAAAAAAAAAAAAGCAAAACAAATGTGGAGGATCTGGAAGAAGAATGGTCCTTCATTCTTATGCATGTGCCTCACATGGAAGTGCATTTTTGTGATCGCTCTAGGAGCATTAAAATCAACATAAAGTTTAGAGTGTAAGATTTCTCAAATTCATTGGAGCTTACATTTTCTTCGAGGTTTATCAAGTTCCCCCTTAAGAGATCATTAACATGAGAAACTAGGCTGGTGAGACATCAGTTTTGAGGCTCTTGTGATTGAAGGGAAAAAGAAGTGTTTTATACAAAGGAAAAAAAGAAACCTTGTTTTTCCACAATCGCATTAAAGGATTGAAATCCTTACAAGCTACCATTTTTTTTTACTAGTCTTGGAAGTTTTGAGTGATCATAACCCCAAGACCCCTTTCTTTTTTTTTTTTGTTTTCTGCCTCTATCCACAACTCAGTCCAAGTTTGAATTTCACTAGCTCAATTTGACCAATCCAACTTGATCTGACTTTTTAAAGTCAGAAAAAGGAAGTGTTTTGGAAAAATAATTGAATTTAGTGGAGTTATTAGTTGCAATGTCATTAGGAGAAAGACTGAACTATGTCCTATACCTAGAGGGTTCAAACCGCCAACTTCATACCATTCACCTTAAAAATGATAAAACCACCTAGAAAAATGGGAGAGAATAGTAAGGTAAAAGGAGAAGAGGAATTCTTGACATACATGCAATGGAGATGGTGACAGGTGAGAAAGGGAATGCTATTGAACCATAGAAGAGAAAAGTTGCCTCTGAACAAGTGGAGAACTTTGGAGTATAGCATAAAGAGATTGTGAAGACATTCAATTAGGGAATTGTAGTTAGTTTTAGAGTGAGGTGATAAATAACTTACAAAAACAGATATTTATGATAAATTAAATATTTCAAAATAATGAAGAACATGGCTGAACATCATTATTTTATTTTATTGCAGCAAGATTCCTATGTGCCTATTGATTTATGATTTTGTTCCTTTTTTAAACCCTGCTTTAAAGATTTTGGTTATATTCATCAGAATGTCTTTGCAATCAACTTCATACAGTGGAAGTAATTGATAACAATATTTCAACTTAATTTTGTGTGATTCTATACTGCTATGGTTACTATGAGTCAGAATTAATAGAGCCCTAAAAACCTATACTGGTTCTTCATACCCATGCTAGCTAGAAGTTCAAGGTTTTCTGTATTGGAAGTTGAATTTGCCTAATATAGCTAAAAGTGTCAGGTTAAGTGAGTTTTTGTTGAAAGAAATTGCACTTGAGTGCCTCAGGATCATCACAATTATTATGGTTTTTTTATTATGGTAGATTCCACACCTATTCTTTGTTCTTACTATTTTCCCTTTTGTCACCTTTGATAAGCTATAATTATCTTATATGGTGCAATAAACTCAACAAGCGTTAAGGACCTAGTGAATTATCAGAAGACAGAGATGGTGCTGTTATATCCTCTTGGTTAAATGAGCTGCATGGTGAGACCAGAAGCAATCATATCACACCAATGGCAGCGTTTTTTGAGGATTAGTGTGTCAAATCTAGCAAACTTTAGGTTAAAATCTCTATCCATTAACAATTTGTACTCATTAATTACTGGAGGTTAAGAAGTTAGTTCTTTATCTCTAAGGAGTCAAGTTTGAAACACAGCTGAATTTCCCGCAGGAAGGCCCAGGAATCTCTTGCTAAGGTTGGGACAAATGAGAAGGATCTTCAACAGTGCTGGACAAATTCCTTCAAGGCTAGCTAATGGCAAAAGTTGTGTCACATCTATTTAAAGAATATTTTGCTAAAAAAAAATCTATTTATAGATTTTCTAGCATTTAAAAGTCATTAAGCTAAGCAACCAGCATTAGGCTTGGTCAGTTGAGCACTCTTCGGGGAACCATTTTGCTCTTGAATGACGTAAATAGTTAGAAGGAAGCTCATTGAGGTTCTCAGGAACATTAGAAAGGAAACACACGAAGGGGTAAAACTACATTCAGGAACTTGTTTTCTCATACAATCATCTTTCTTCTCCATGATCAAAATTTTCTTTTATAGTCTCTGATGGGGCCAGTTGACCCCTTGGAGAATAAAAGACAATAATTTTTGGACGGCCCACCTTGACAGTGGCGTTGGTCTCAACGTTGGCCATATCCCATCTCGATCTTGGCGTCGGCCGCGGCCCACTTCGACCTCAACGTCCGCGATGGTCCACCTCGGCAATCGGCCTCACCCTACTCGGTCGCCTCGGCTCCATGGCCGATGGCTCCAAGGCCGACACCTCCATGGCCGACGGCTCCAAGGCCGACAGCTCCAAGGCCGACACCTCCATGGTCGATAGCTCCAAGGCCGGCACCTCCAAGGCCGGCACCTCCAAGGCCGGCACCTCCAAGGCCGACACCTCCATAGCCGACAGCTCCAAGGCTGGCACCTCCAAGGCCGGCACCTCCATGGCCGACGGCTCCAAGGCCGACACCTCCAAGGCCGACAGCTCCAAGGCCGGCACCTCCAAGGCCGGCACCTCCATGGCTGACGGCTCCAAGGCCGACACCTCCAAGGCCGGCACCTTCAAGGCCGGCACCTTCAAGACCGGCGGCTCCATGGCCGATAGTTCCAAGGCCGACAGCTCCAAGGCCGGCACCTCCAAGGTCGGCACCTCCAAGGCCGGCGGCTCCAAGGCCGACAGCTCCAAGGCCGACACCTCCATGGCCGACACCTCCATGGCCGACAGCTCCAAGGCCGACACCTCCAAGATCGGCACCTCCAAGGCCAACACTTCCATGGCCGATACCCGGCACCTCCCAGCGGCCCCGGCACTTTCCTAGCCGGCCCCCAGCGTGTCCAAGTTGGCCGGCCTCGGCACCTTCCCAAGCGGCCCATCGTTTTCCTAGCGGGCCCCCTACGTCTCCAAGCTAGCCGGTCCCGGCACCTTCCCAAAAGGCCCGTCATCTTCCTAGCCGGCCCCCTACATCTCCAAGCTGACCGACCCCAGCACCTTCCCAAGCGGCCCGGCGTCTTCCTAGCCGGCCCCTACGTCTCCAAGCTAGGCGGCCCGGCACCTCCCAGCCGCTCCGGCACCTTCCCAAGTGGCCCGGCATCTTCCTAGTCGGCCCCTACGTCTCCAAGCTAGGCGGCCCCGGTACCTCCCAGTCGGCCCCGGCACCTTCCCAAGTATCCGGCGTCTTCCTAGCCGGCCCCCGGCGTGTCCAAGCTGGTTGGCCCCGACCCTTCCTGGTCGGCCCCGGCGTCTCCAAGCTCGCTGAGTC
>UESW01004553.1:939418-1016154 GCA_900491605.1 Calamus simplicifolius | reverse complement strand
CTGTCAGCTCTGCTACAAGGTTCCTTAAGTGAAAATTTAAAGAATATCTTTGAAGAACTCAGGACATCTGTGGTGACTCGGAGACTTACTCCCAAAGCAACGCCGAGCTTAAAGATAAAATCCAATCTGCTTGCACCTTTGTTGATAATAAACTAAAAGACTATGTTGGGATTCAATGCGAAGGGATGAAGCAAATTGTAGACCATTTGAATAGGATCACTAGAAGAAATTTTTAAGCTTTCATGTAATCTTTTTGGAAGTAATCTCTTTTGATGTAATTTACTTTTAATGCAATGTACAAGTTTTCATTTCAATGTACTTTCATTTGAAGTAATGAGAAAATTTGATGCTTCACTTTTTGTCTATTTCAATTGTGGGTACTCTTGAATATCTTTGAATGCTTATGTTTAAATTAATATAATTCTGGATATTTCAATACTCAATTGATAACTTAGATACTAAATGAATTCGGATGAGTTTAATCAATTTGATGCTCTGATGCATCTCAACCTTTTTGTTGATTACAAAAAAGGGGGAGAGATTTATACTGAATTTATCGTATATTTGCATCATTTTTTAAATTGCCCTAATTAAATAAGGGGGAGAGAATTAAGTAAGAAAAAGGTTATTTGGCTTAAGTGTTTAAATTTAAAAATCCTTTTTGAATCGAGTTTCATAGGGGGAGCTACCTTATTGAGGGGGAGCTTTTCCATGAACACAAAAGCTGATTTTGATATCATAAATCTTTCAATGTTATAATGAATATACTCAATGTTTTTGTTATCATCAAAAAGGGGGAGATTGTTGAGAAATTATTGAAACATAATTGCCCCAACTTATTAATTTTGATGATTTCCAAAAGACATTGCTTTACTTTCTAAAAGGCTATGAAAATGTTATGTTAACCAATGAAATATTCAATTTCAAATTGGAAACTATGAACTATTAAAATTATAATGAGTTTCATGAATCAATTGAATATATGTTTCAGTGAGCTATACTTATGAATTCAAAAATGATTTTATATATCAATCTTTTAAAGATCAATGACTTAATGAGAATGCTTTGAAATTGAGCTTTACTGTTAAAACAACATTATCTAAGTCAAATTTATATTTCAAAGTTGGTTGGGATGATTTTCAAAGCAAATCAGAATGTTTTCTGATTTTTGTATCAGTCCCGAGCCGACTCGAGAGTTTCCGAGTCGACTCCTGAACTTTCTCGAGCCGACTCGTGACTGAGCGAGCCGACTCGACTCAGACGGCAGAAAGACTCATTTTTGAGTGCTTCTCGAGTCGACTCCCAGCTTTTCGCGAGTCGACTCCTGAAAGTCAAGAGTCGACTCCCAGATTTTCTCGAGTCGACCCCTGAAAACTCATTTTTTGATGCGTTCTGGATTCGATTGCTCGAGCCGACTCGCACAGTCCCGAGCCGACTCCCCGAATTCTGGGCGGAAATTTTTTGAGTTGACACATCAGCTCCAACGGATATATTTTTGAATAACGGTTATTTTTCTTTGTTTCTAACGGCTATATTGTTTCAGAATCTATAAATAGAGGAGCCATTCAACAAAGAAAGAAGAGAGAAGATATATATTGAGAATCATTCAGTAAGAAATTCAAAAGAGGGAAAAACAGAGTGTTATTAGAAAAATCGTTTGATTTAAGAAGAAAGATTCCAAAAGGAGTGAAATCCAAGAGTGGATTCGTGCACTCCAGAGCTACCTTCTACAAAAGATTCAAGAGAAGATCCCAACACTTTCAAGAGCAAATCAAAGATCTTCCACATTCAAAGAAAAGGGAGAAAAAGCTTCAACCCAACTCCAAGGCTCAAATCTGTGGAGAATCGGTGCCGAGGCCTGATTCAACATCAAGAGGAGTTGAAGGAAGGAATCCAAAGAAGCCAAGCCAGCTCTCAAGCTTTATATATTCAGGCTTTTCTAAACTCAATTTTTATTTTGAAATATCTGCTCAAAAAGGAGCTGCTTGTAATTAAACTCATTTTATTTGTTTGTATCTAGTTTAATCTGAGGGATTAAACTAGAGGAGGTTGTTAAACCTCGGTACAAGCTAGGTTTAGCTTGTGTTTGGGTTTGGTGCCGGTGAGCCCGTGTAAAATCGGCTGGGTTCGTTGTGATCCCGGAAAAACAACAAGTTTGAGTTGTGAACTTGGAAAACAACTCGGCTGTAATCTAGAGAGATTATAGTGTGGACCCAAGTGAGTCTTGGGAGTGGACGTAGGTGTTGATTGCACCGAACCACTATAAAAATATCTTGTGTTTGCCGTGCCTAATTGTCTCTTCTCTATCTCTCATATACTTGTGTTTGTGCTTTGCTTATTAGCTAATCCTCTCACTTGCACATCTCATTTTAAATTGCCTAAAAGTCTTAAATTTTTTAAGAACCCAATTCACCCCCCCTCTTGGGTTGCCATCTGGGCCAAACAGCGTCCGAGCCCCGTCCCCGACGAGAGTAAGCTCACGCCTCTTCTAGCCCCGATCCCATATTCTGATAGAGATCGAGGGTGAGCCTTATCTCCAACGTCCTTCTCCCATGAAGAAAGGTCCTCCCACGACAAGAGCCGCTACTGCCATTTCCACCAGAATTACGGCCATGATACCGACAGCTGTTACAGCTTGAAGCGGGTCATCGAGGAGCTCATCCAACGGGGCTACCTCGGCAAATATGTCCAAAGGTGCCGCAGCCGCTGCCAGCCCTCATGGGGGCCCCGCCTGTCCAAGCCCCGGTCGATAATGCCCCCACTGAGCGGACGGTCGAGATGGTGTCCTGGGGGATCAGTTTCTGCACCTAAACGGCCGAGGGGGGAGGAGTTGCCGAGTAATGTACTGCCTGGGAGGGTCCCTACCGCATCACCGAAACACTTCACAGGGGGGCATACAAATTAGAGAAACTCGACAGGAAACCCATTCCACGTACCTGGAATGTGGATAACCTCCGCCAGTATTATCAATGATGTATTCCCTGAAGCATGAAGTAATAAAGGAGGCCCTTTCTGACACAGCAGCCTGTTCTCCCTTGTGCCAGAGGACCAAGTCTCCCAAAAGGAGCTCACTGGCATCGCAGCCCACGGGACACCACTCGGCCCCGGCACGGCGGTGCCCCCGAGTAGGTTAAGACCCTAAAGGCTCCGTAACCGGCTGAGTCACCACTTGGGCGGCACACAAACCCCCAAGATGGTTCAAAAGGAGCTCACTGGCATCGCGGCCCATGGGACACCACTCGGCCCCGGCACGGCGGTGCCTCCAAGTAGATTAAGACCCTAAAGGCTCCGTAACCGGCTGAGTCGCCACTTGGGCGGCACACAAACCCCCAAGATGGTTCAAAAGGAGCTCACTGGCATCGCGGCCCACGGGACACCACTTGGCCTCGGCACGGCGATGCCTTCGAGTAGGTTAAGACCCTAAAGGCTCCGTAACCGGCTGAGTCGCCATTTGGGCGGCACATAAACCCCCAAGATGGTTCAAAAGGAGCTCACCGGCATCTCGGCCCACGGACCCCTGAGTAGTTAAGACCCTAAAGGCTCCGTAACCGGCTGAGTCGCCACTTGGGCGGCACACAAACCCCCAAGATGGTTCAAAAGGAGCTCACCGGCATCTCGGCCCACGGGACACCACTCGCAGCGGTTCACAAACCCCCCGAGTGGTTAAGACTCTAAAGGCTCTGTACCCGGCGAGTCGCCCCTCGCAGCGGTTCCCACACCCCCGAGGTGGTTCAAAAAGAACCTGATGACTCTCAGCTCTCAGGTCACCCTTCGGGGTTCAAAAGGCTTCCGACAGCCACAACTTACCTCAGCGGTTTCAACTATGTGTCATCGACCGACGGCCAATCGGCCTCGACGGCTCTATTTCTGCTTCAGTAATTTTGTCACGGCCTCAGCGGCTTTATCTTGGCAGCCTCAAGCCGACGGATAGCCATGAAAAGATTTCCAGACTCCGCGTTGGGAGAGGATTACTAGCTGCCCTCAGCTAGCCAAAGAAGGCATGCAGATGTCCATACAAGGCAGCGCAAGAGGAAAGGGGTTTCCCTACCTAGAAGGAATCATGATTGAAGTTAACATGAAAGAGCAGACGCCAAGGTAAAAGTTCTACACTCCTTTCGCTTAGCTGATGCGGGGCACGCAAGCTCAAGGAGTGTGGGGGCATTTGATGGGGCCAGTTGACCCCTTGGAGAATAAAAGACAATAATTTTGGACGGCCCACCTTGACAGCGGCATCGGTCTCAACGTTGGCCGCGTCTCACCTCGATCTTGGTGTCGGCCGCGGCCCACTTCGACCTCAACGTCCGCGATAGCCCACCTCGGCAATCGGCCTCGCCCCGCTCGGTCGCCTCGGCTCCAAGGCCGGCGGCTCCATGGCCGACAGCTCCAAGGCCGACACCTCCAAGGCCGACACCTCCAAGGCCGGTGGCTCCATGGCCGACGCCTCCAAGGCCGACGCCTCCAAGGCCGCACCTCCATGGCCGGCACCTCCAAGGCCGGCACCTCCAAGGCCGACACCTCCATGGCCGACACTTCCAAGGCCGACACCTCCATGGCCGACACTTCCAAGGCCGACACCCGGCACCTCCAGCGGCCTTGGCACTTTCCTAGCCGGCCCCTCCAAGGGCCGGCCCCGGCACCTTTCCAAGCAGCCGGCCCCGTACGTCTCCAAGCTGGCCGGCCCCGGCACCTTCCCAAGGGCGCCTCCTAGCGGCCTTGGCACTTTCCTAGCCGGCCCCCGGCGTGTCCAAGCAGGCCGGCCCCGGCACCTTTCCAAGCGGCCGGCGTCTTCCTAGCCGGCCCCGTACGTCTTCAAGCTGGCCGGCCCCGGCACCTTCCCAAGAGGCGCCGACACCCGCACCTCCCAGCGGCCCGACACTTTCCTAGCTGGCCCCCGGCATGTCCAAGCTGGCCGGCCCCGGCACCTTCCCAAGCGGCCCGGCGTCTTCCTAGCCGGCCCCCTACGTCTCCAAGTTGGCCGGCCCCGACACCTTCCCAAGAGGCCCGGCATCTTCCTAGCCGGCCCCCTACGTCTCCAAGCTGACCGGCCCGGCACCTTCCCAAGCGGCCCGGCGTCTTCCTAGCCGGCCCCCTACGTCTCCAAGCTAGGCGGCCCCGGCACCTTCCTAAGCGGCCCGGCGTCTTCCTAGCCGGCCCCTACGTCTCCAAGCTAGGCGCCCCGGCACCTCCCAGCCGCCCCGGCACCTTCCCAAGTATCCGGCGTCTCCTAGCCGGCCCCGGCGTGTCCAAGCTGGCTGGCCCCGACCCTTCCTGGTCGGCCCCGGTGTCTCCAAGCCCGTCGAGTCGGCCCGGCCATTCCTGGCCGGCCCCTCTCGGCCCCGCGTCTCCAAGCCCGCCGAGTCGGCCCCGGCCCTTCCTGGTCGGCCCTTCTTGGCCCCGGCGTCTCCGAGCCCGCCGAGTCGGCCCCGGCCATTCCTGGCCTCCCGGCACTTCCTGGCCGGGGAGGTCGGCCTCGGCCGCCCCTGGCCAGCCGGGTTCAGCCTCGACTCTCCCGGAGGGTCAAGGTGTCCCAGTTCTCCCCAGCATGGCCCCAGCAGTTCAAGAAACCGCCTCTCTGACTCGCGCCGCCTGACAATGCCAGGTCCGCCTACTGCTGGCCACGTTGTTGATGGGACTAGACCCAACAACCCAACAACCCTGCGGATTGATGGGACTTAACCCACCAACCGCCGTTTTCTCTCTCTCCGATGGAACAGGACCCACCAACCAGCCCAGATCCACGCAACTCCCAAAAATTCTGCAGACATTCCCTCCTCACAAAATCCTACGTGATCATGCCAGGGTCAACCCTATAAAAAGGTGAATCCATCCAGTAAACAGGTATGCGCGATAATCCCCAAAATCGCTGCCTTAACATTCAGGAAGGAATCCTCCTCCCTGAGACCTCCTTTTTCATACTAAAAAGGGCTCACTCGAGCCCCTCTTCAGCTGTGACCTCAGTTGCTAACTTGGGCGTCGGAGGGTCCCATCGGAGAACCCTCTTCGGTCCTAGGACTTTTCTACAGGTAATCTGGTGAAGAAGAGCCTCCGTTCTCGACGTCCAGGATAGGTGATTGGGCGTCATCAGTCTCTAGTCATCTTTTGTGGCAGAAATTTTCTTGATTTCCCTTAGAGAGATGTGACTTTGTTTGCCTGTTCTCTTTCTACTGCCTTCTTTATGATTGATTATCTTGGCATCCACAGAACAAGGTGGCAATTCAAGTAGGGTTAGACATGCAAAATGCATTTTTTTCCCTCCAGTCTACACAGCAAAGTATCATTTGTTGGGCTGTTGCATGATAGTCTCCTGTCATAAAAAGGGAAATGCTATCTAAAACCTGGCTTAAAGACATCTGCCAGATTTCAACAAAAGCATCACATTGTTTGTGGATAACGTTATCTATAACTCACAGTTCTTATACGTTAATACCTATAAGATAATGGTGCCGTTTCATGATGCAAGACAACGCTCATACTAGGTTAAGTTACCTAGAGAGCTGAAGCTGTTGGAACAAAATGAATTGCCTACATGCTGTCTCCCATCAAAATCAATAGAACAACAGAAATCAAAGTAGACTGGGGTGTCTTGTGTCTGTAGACATGTAACTGACATCAGGGAACAAACTATTTAACAAAGACGATATTTTTTAATTTCACACAGTTAGAAATCACAACAAGCACACTGGAATATAAGGAACAGAGAAAGCGATAGCCTAATCCATGATATTCTAGCCCTGCATATACTTATAGCATAAAGAAACTCTGCATATTATGTACAATCTCGTCAATTATTAATTATATGGGCACAACCCCTTCAATTCTTTCTACGTTGATCCACACGGTAGTATGAAGAACTCCAAGTTTTAGCTGGGATGGAGGAGAACAGTACCTCATCCACTAGTGTTAGGTGTGGTCGACCTGCTTTCCCATCTCTGTGTAACAGAATCTGGCGAATAAGGCGGAATGGTTTTCAGTAAGCTGGTTTCTTCCCTCACTGGAACCTCTGTTTCCACCAGTCTCTTGTTCTTGTATGCTCCATTCTCAATACCTCTCAACACCTCTAGAACCTCCTTAATGGATGGTCTTGCCTCCCTCTCAAATTGCAGGCACCTGAATGCAAGTTCAGCCACCAGGGTGATCATCGTCTTCGTCTCCCAGTCTGTCTGATATCCAAGACTTGGATCCGCTAACTGGTTCAGTTGGCAATTCTGGACCTTACTAGTTACCATGTTTGCCAAATTGATCTCATGTCGGGTCCTATTGATATCAACGGCTGGTTTGGATGATATGAGCTCTGCTAGTACCACTCCGAAGCTATATACATCACTTTTGTCGGTGAGCTGGTAGCACTGGTGGTACTCTGGATCAACGTAGCCAGGGGTGCCTGCGGAGCGGTGGATACATGGGTTACGTCAAGCGGGAAGAGGCGTGACAGTCCAAAATCGGCTACTTTCACATGGAAGCCGTTGTCGAGCAAGATGTTGTTGGTCTTGACATCCCGGTGTATAATTTGTGGCTCGGCTGCATGGAGGTAGGCAAGTGCGTCGGCTGTTTCAATGGCAATGCTCAGCCGGATAGGCCATGTGAGGCCTCCTTCCCGTGCGCTAGAGCCATGGAGGTGGTCTGCGACTGTGCCATTGGGCACGTACTCATACACGAGTAGGAGTTCACGGCTGTGCCGCGAAGTGCAGCCGTAGAGGGAGACCAGGTTCGGGTGGCGAAGGCGGGAGAGGATTTCAACCTCGTTCATGAACTGCTCCACGCGCTTATAGTTGTGCTCATACAGTCGTTTCACCGCAACCACACGCCCATCTCGGAGATTCCCTGTAGAAAGGCAAAACATCAGTTTATGCTACTATGGTTAAGGTTATTCGGTGGATTCATCTCGGCGGTATATGCAGTCTTATATATTTAGGAGGCGAGGAAGAATGTGGTAGCCTGAAGAACTAAGAAAGGCAGCAACATTAATATCAGTGGGCACGGCCAGAATCATCTGGAACCAAAATATTTCAGTCAGTTGTCAAGTTGTTTGTACCTTTGTAGACGGTGCCAAAGCCTCCTTCACCAAGTTCTTTGGAGGCACTAAAGCCATCAGTGGCCTCCTCGAGATCCTCATAGGCGAAGACGGTGGTCCCGTACTCTGTTCTTCCCAATTCTAAGTCTTTCTTGGAGTGTGCCTCGGAGGTGGCACTTCGACCAAGCAGGACCGAAGAGGTTGAACGCTGGTTCCTCTTCCTGCGCTTGTACCAGAAGAAGCAGAGTAAGCTTGCAGCGATGAGGCCTCCCACGCCTGCACCAACTCCTGCTCATGATAACAACAACGGAACTTCGTGATCATTGCATAAAAATAGGAGAATTTTGAAATATTTAGAATGCTTAAAACTTTTCTTCCAGTTATTCCAGTTACTTCGTGGTCGGCATCGATAAAATATGACCACTTCTCCATTACTTCAAAAGGTGATAATTAGGAAAAACAATTTATAGGCAGGGATTTATATTAAATTATAGAACTTATGCTCCACTTAGTTGAATACTGATAGGTTGCTCAGAACTATGATTATTCTAAAACAATTTCTAGTTGTTTTTTGAAAAACAGAGATAATTAAATAGACATTTTGATGCATGTGAGCCAATTCGAGATTTTGAAGAACTGATTGCAAAGTAAAGTGCTCCTAAAATCAGGAGTAGCAGTTATCCCATAAATCTTGAAATATTGCACCAAAAAACAGGACATCACGCGTCGTTAAGAAACATCAAAAACATTTGAAGAGACTGGTTGCTTGGAGTAACAAGATGTTCATTACCTATTCCAATCGTCCTCCCTATATGGCTGTTTTCTGCATCAAATGACACAAAACAAACAGAGATTAGTACAAAAGAAGATGATTTCACATGTTTTATCAGAAATTAGAACTCTCAGGAATATCTGTTTCCCTTAAAACACTACTTTCTCCAAGTAAAATTTACATGCTTGCACAGAATTGCTGCTAACATAAACCTTAAACTTCTAGGTGCAACTTGAGAGGCCAATTTGATTGGTAAAACAAGTAGCTAGCAGTGATATCTAGACGCTTAAAAATATAGATTTGACAAACACAGAAGGTTATAGAAATCTACTTTGGCATCCCTTGTTGCATAGACACTTGAAATCTATTCGAGTGTCATGTTCGAAGCAGAGCGGAGTCCAGGTCCTTTTATGCGAGTATTTGGCGGAATATAGAGAAAGGCCATCACCATTTCCACTGAAGATTAGCTTCCATTCAAGCAATGGTCTACCGTTCCAACACGCAGAATCAGATCCTTCATCCTCCAGTCTATTGGAAAAGCGAAGCCTATAATCTTTGCATAAGGTACGATTATAGATTCCGTGGAAGATGTCGGCAGAAAAATTATAAGCACTCGGCATGCAATTGAAAAATGTTTGGTTCTGTCCGACGAAGTGAGGAAGGGACAAATTCTTAGATAGATCAATTGCAGGATCAAAGTCATACCGAAAAGTGCAGTTTGGCATATGCAAGTTATTGCTCAACTCTTGGTCTTGAATTGTGATTGTCCTATAAGCGTAGTCAATTTTTTCCAAGACATACCAAGGCTCATGCCCATTAAAGAAGATGATAGGTGTGGAGCGTTGGCAAGCGACCAGATGATGCCCTCTGCATTCAGGATTGGTGGTGTTTTCTCTTGCGATGTTGGGAGAAATAGAGGTGGTGTTTTTGGTGCGGTTGGATTTGCTGTAGTTCGTGTAGAAAGGAAACCGTACTTCAGTATTGCCGCATGGTAGAAAGACAGGATTCAACGGGCATGATGAGCAAGAAAGACTGGGGAAAACGAAGAAGAGGAAGAAGGGGATTACGAGGCAGGAAAAGGAAAGAGACATCATAAGTAACACTACGAGCTTTGCAACAGATCCACACTAATAGCAAGCAGCCCTGTTAAGCTTCTTCATCCCTAAAAGAGCGGAAGAAAAACCAGTTGGTGGTTTCATGTCCAATTGCTAGGCTATCTGTTCACTTGGACTGAAAGGACCACGACGCATTGTAAAACCAAGAGGTTGGGCCCCACGAGGCCTTGACAAACATTTTTGGAGACGTGGAGGAGCTTCGAATTTGTTTCTCTTTCTCCTTTGACTTCCGCAAGGCCGTCGAAGAAGTTGGGGAAGAATGGGAAAAAAGGCTAAAGACAGAACTCTGAAAAGAGAAGAGGCGAGGTTCCCAGAAATTTTGACTCTGCTTCCAAAGATTCTTGGTGGTGGAATATAAACAGCATTCAGAAATCCTGCAGCTTTCTGGTCAATTGAAAGACTAAGAACATAGCAAACCGTTCACATTATTAGATCAGATGCGGCAGAACACGACCATACAAGGAACGCATGGATACGTTGGAGTAGCCGTTTGCCATCTTGAGTAACACCAAACCAAACATAAAAATAAACGAGAAGGGAATCACGGGTGATTAGTGGGTTCGTCATAAGATGGAAGTCTTTAGTCAAAGTCTTCCTAGTTGTCCATAAGCTCCCAGACCCCACGCATCCAAAGAACAAGTCTTCTCACGTCATTTTCTGCGAGGAAAAGCTTGCACCCCGCCTAACAAGAAAGTTAGCCTACAATAAAATCAAAGTCACGAGTCAAAGTCTTCCTAATTGTCCCTAACCTCCATGGCTCCTCGCACCATTGTCCACAAAGGAAAAAGTTACACCCCATCTATCCTGATAGGAAAGCATGCCTACAACAAAGGCCACCTACAATAAAGATATGTATTCTTTGAATCTACGAGTGATATATAAAATCTTTGATGATGCCATAGAATAAGAAAGATGTGGAAACTGTTATCTGAGGGAACAGTCGTCGGGGAATGATGCTCTTACAACAAAGGAAAGACAGAGGTTAGTCGCTGCTACTGTCCTGTGAATTCTACCACACCTTGTCATAGCAGTAGTGTTGTTTTATTTTGTAACAATCATAAGTAGTTCGATGGAACATTTTTCTGGGATGTGCTGGGTTTCATGGAGGGCAAGAAGTAGGAGGATTTTTTCAAGCATTTGTGATCCATGCAACTTGTGAAAGGTGCTCCAGAGGCTAAAGCTCCATGCGAAGTAATGTCTTGGGTCGATGTTGTATTCACAAAACAGAAGACAAAAATCAGGGGGTTTTCTTCTTCTGTTTTGCATCAAATTGGTGTTCCGATCAATGGGGTGATTCAGTTATATGAACCTCTGTTTCTTGATGTAGAGGGGTAGCATGGCCCTTGCCAAGTGCCTTCTAAGCAGTTGGAGGAAGTCCTTGCAGTTTGTTGTGTATCCTCCCATCTATCCTTCTTTTTTTTGGCTTTTTTTTTTTTTTTTTTTTTTTTTTTTTTTTTTTTTTTTTTTTTTTTTTTGAAATTTTAACAAAGCTGCTGCCATAAGCCTAACATGCTACTGTAAGGAAAATAGTAGGGTACAAGGTAGGAAGGACAAGCATCTCGAAGAGCCGGAAAGAAAAGGGAAGGAAAGAGGCGAGTAAATGAGGAGAAAAGAAAGAGATATCAGCGAGGCAAAGCTCGGGGATTGTTTTTCTTTTCTCTTGATTTTTTGACAGGGTGGCTTATCAACCTTTACGGTCACATAAAATAAAAAGAAAAATAATAATAATAAAGTAACAGCTTTGTGCAAGAATCTGCTGGTAAGCAACAATGTATTTAACACAGTTGTTTCTAGTTCAAAGATAAAAGGCCCCTCCTTAGCCTTTTTTATTAATAATAACATATGGTCAGATTATCCAATGTCAAAGAGAAAGAGATGAATAATAAGTTATTGGCTTTCGTTATAAAACAAAGACGAGGTGTATTGCAAGCGAAGTCGTCTACTTATAATTTGTTGCAGCAGTTGTGAAGATCTTCCGGTGTAAAGAAAGGACTAACAAAACAAAAACAAAAGACAACTAAGATGATTTCTCCATATGAAATTGTCAAAGCAATGAACTCTCTTCTTAACCTGTGTATTGTTTCCTCATAAACAAGGAAAGCTATGAAAGAAGAATGAATTTACGAGAATTAAATCAACTGGAAAACAGTGAATTCTGAAAGGATCTTGACTTGACCAAAATGAGGTGATCTGACCATCAATTGATTAAGATAATGAAAGGGCAAAGGAGTTTTGCTTATCAAACTATCAAAAACCCTAACAGAGTTGACCGAGAGCAGATGATTCAGAAACCTTTACAGAACAGAGGGATCATAAGTGTAGCATATAGCACAAATTTTCAGCAATATTAAGTTTATAGCTGATCGATCAGTCACAGTTCAGAGATTATCTCCTTACTTTTGAAATTCTCTAGACATATTTGAAAAATTAATATTCATCTAAATTCTGAATAATTGGAGAAGGTTTGCTTGCTAATGAAAAACTCAAAACTGAGCAAGACCTAGAATTTGGGTTCAGTTGGCTGTCATACTAGTATTAAAGCTTGAGATAAAATGGAATTAATAGTTGTCTAAGAAACTCACTGCAACTTCTACTATGGGTCCTGTCGCGGCAAATACACATGAACCTGGACTTGTCATTATCATATCCACACTGGCCTCTGCTTTCTCTGCAATCCGTGCAATCCGTTGCTGACCAATCCAACAGATATCCTTGCTCCAGAAGTGTCTTATAATCGTGGCTTTCGGCTCCTACATACCCCGAGACCGGCACCTTCATGGTCTCACAATCCCCTGATATCGAAGGTCTGGCTTGGCGAAATCGTCGTTGATATAATCAGCATAAGTGTCATTAGAATTGCAAGGTAATTTGAAGAGGCCGGTCTGCTTTCTCGAGCAATCACGGAGGAAGAAAAGTTTCTTGTTGGCAGCACTAATACTGAAAGGTGTGCCAGCGAAGGAGAAATCAAAGAAGGAATACCAGCAAACGTGGTCTTCGAACTTGGCATCTGAAAGCCTAATGGATCTGTTGCTGTAGAAGATGTTTAGACCCGAGAATCTCCGTAGGCCGTTTGGAGAAAAGGGATGCCATCAACAGAACAACTGACATTAAAAGCCGGAGGGCCACAGTAGGGTGGATGTTGCCCACTAATCCAGAACGGATAGCCAATGTTCTTGATGCTCCCACAGTTCTTTGGCTCACAATCCTCTATATTTGGTTCGACAGCTATTGCTATTCTCGCCAAAGAGCAGATGTTGATGAAGAAAAACAAGATAGAGAACTCTTTGGATGGTATCAATGGATTGGGATTCATTTGGGATGAGCGTGGAAAGACAGAGGAGAGGAAGGGGTAAGAAGCTGGAGAAGATATTGAGGAGTACGCATGCAAGGTGACGGTTGAGTGGTTTTACTGGATTTTGGAAGTCTAACTTTCCAAATTGATGAAGTCGTATGTTCACAATGATCGATTATCCAGAGGGAACTCATCGAAGTCTGACCAAAAAAATTTATCAAGTCAAGACAGGTAGATAAGGCCCATGCTTTGGGATCCTGAAGGTCAAAAATGATGAGCGGCATTTTCTTAAGAAAAAATAATGGTGAGCGGCTTCCTGTGGTAAAGACGCGGGACTGGACCAGGAGAGGTGGGCAAGAAGATAATAGCGCAAGCGAGGCACGTTGATGATGGAACGACACCCTAACAACCGTACTCTGGCGGTGGCCTGACAGCCACCACGACGGTGGAATAATTGACTCTCTGCATGTCTGTCAGTTTGACTTTGACTATTCTTGTGATCTTCGCCAAGTTGGGATCGCCGAGTGGTCCCTAGCATATATCTTCACGGGCACGGGAAGCGCGGGGGCCTGCCGCTCGGTTGGTGGCCCCAACCATGATTTTAAATGGCATTATAAGAAATATAACAGCTTTTGTTATAATAATTTTAAGATTTTTCTATAATATTTCTAGCTGTATAATGAAAACTTTACTGATAGATAAAGATATCAACATTTGATAGAGCTTTTAAATAAATGAGATTGTAGTTTAAGTTTAAAAAATATTAAAAAATACAGTAGTTGAGTCCTTATTTTAATCATCTTATGCTATATTATTTATTTACTTAAGCTTTCTTTTCAATAAAATAAGAATTATTTCAATTTTTAATTTTACTTCTAATAATTTCTTAAAAATGGTATTATGATCCAAAAAGTATATTATTATATCTAATAAAAAACAAAATAACACCATTACTTTTCTATTATTGTCAATTATTTTTTATCATATATTACTATAACAATCATTATGTTATGATTATTTTAATATTAAAAAAAAAAGTTACGCTTTGAATAAATAACAGCTATTATAACTTGCGATAACGTTCTATTCCATACTGTAAGCTGGATGTTGACAACTCAAGAAGGGGAAAAAGAAATCATCTAGGCATATAAGAATTAAGATGGCCGTAAGAATTATAAAAAAATTAGCTAATTGATTGCTGCATCATACATCTAAATAAAATATGGACGTAAGACTGAGACGTATCTAATAAAGAAAGAAGAGCAGTGGCAGGTTGTGGACATTTTAAACAACAACGGAAGACTAACTAATAAAAAAATCTTCTTTGACAACTGGCTGGAGACAGTGACGTACCAAAACTAACAGTCCTTATGTTTTTTTTTTTTTTTTTTCCCTCAAGGAACGTTAATAATGTTAAAGGTGCTAGCAAAAGTTGATAATTAAAACAAATACCATCAGAGTTTCTAAAGACAATTTAGGACCTTTTCTTTTTTGAGTTTTTCCCCTAAAGCTAGTGCACAAAAAATCCATGCAAGAGGCAAAGATCTTTTCCTCTCTGTGTGCGTCTAATGCACGGGCTTTTTCGCACCTTTCCACCATCAAGAGCACTTTTATTACTTCATCCCCCATCGCTAGATTGGGTTACTCAAATCTGAGAACCTTCATCCTGACTAATTCGTATGGAGTAGAAATAATAGTCGCGAAGGCCAATTCGTACGCCATACAACTATGTTCCCTAGAAAACATACGTTTGAAGTCCTCAAATCCCATTAAGACTCTGAAAATGACTGAACTATATATACCTACCAAGTGTCACGCGTCATGTCATGTAGGAACTTCACCTACTACAGCGTTGTGGATGATTATACAAGTCCATAAACTTAATTTTCTTTTAACCACTTCTGCCACCGGTCTCTATTTAAAATGACTTTTGTTTTCTACCGGCCACTTGCAACAAGCTTCTTCAATAAAAACTACTTTCTCAAACCCAGCCCTCTTTAGAAGACCGATCAAAAAGCGTCACCTGATGCTTTTTGGAAGGAACTAATAATCCTCTTCTGGAAATATCTACTCTTGTAGAAGAAGAAGGCGCTAAGGTAGTAGTTCTTTCACCAATTCCCTTCAGCACGCTCCACCACGCCCAAATCAACTACCCAATCGATTGATGTATTGGTTAATAAAACTTTGGGGGAAGCTCCTCTCTTCCTCCAATTTTCCGTCAAAAAAAAAAAAAAATGATGTATTGGGCCTAACTGACTCTATGTCCCAATCACTAAATCGAACAGTTTTGAGAAACCAGGAAAGGAGGAAGAAGAAAGAAGCACGTACCCCTGGATTGCCGGAATTTGACATTGGCACCCATCCTGCCCCGCCGTCCACGATATGTTGATTCCGTCCTGCATCATCACCTCCCAAAATTTCATCTTCCCATCTTTTAACAAATCAAGCAATGTCTGTTTATAGGAAGCCTGCATTCAGCTGCACTTCCCATCATTCCGGTAGGTCCGACAAAGGAAAAAAGCATAGTATGAGTACTGCTGAATCTCTCCTCCTGGTGGGCAATCGATTCTATATAATGAGTTGATCGGGGAGTCCAAGGTGCAGTTGAAGTAGAAGTAGAGATTGACATCAAAATGGCATATTTGAAGACGGAGGAGCTGCTGATGGGATCGGTGAAGTCATGAGGGCAGTCCTCTCCCCTGAGATCGGGGTCGATGACGGTGAGAACTTTATACTTGTAATCGATGCTCTTGATTTGGTAGGCCTTATCACCTATTTGATCGTCAGAATGGATTTATCCTCCTCGCAAGCGAGCTCAAATCCGGATGGCCGCAGTTATCAGGCCCGTCAGGAAGCCAGAAAGGGGGCCGACGTCGTAGGGCTTGGTTCCGCATTGTATGCGGTTGGACCGCAGCTAGGATGGAGCGTTGTCATCGGCTTTGGAGAGCAGAGAAAGCATGAAGAGAAGAAGGATGATTGAGAGCAGAGAGGAGTGGAACATCCCTGCGTTCTCTTTCTGAATGCCCTAGGAACCTTGGCAAGGGAAGCAAGTTGCAAAGGAGAGAAAAGAAGAGTAGATGGAGTTGGAAAATCCTGGTCATTTGCTGTGGCCAATTTGGAGGTGGGAAGAAGGTAGGAAGTGGGCCGAATGAAGCAGAAGGTCGGTTGACTCATTCAAAACAGGTGATGTGAGTGACGAGCGATGTTTGATAATTCTTATGCCCATAAAATTTTGCTGGCTGACTAACGGACTAGCCTGACATTGCGGTTCCAATCCTCTGCCAATAGAAAACCTGGCAGGTGCCGGTTGGGTGGAAATTTGACTTAGTATGCAACGTTAATTGTTGGTCCGTTGAAGAATTGAGCCTACCTGATGACCTGACGTCGCTCGGAGGAAACTTAGGTGTCTAAACATGAAAAAAAAAAAAAAAAAACCCTTCCTTCTTTTTAAATTAGCTTCTATCTAATAAAAAGCCAGTAGATAATCTTTTTTCACCACTATTTCCTTTGAAAAAAAAAAAGTGGCTTCTTATTCTTCAGCCACGTGTAAACATGAAGAACTTCTTACCACCATGGTCCGACGAAGACGAGTTGGAATTGGTCTTGCTAAGTAAGAAACTTCCATTTATCCGTCAAATTTCCTCAAAAAAAGTCATTCTTTCCATAGAAATACAGGTTTCACGCGTGGCATGTTTCTAGACTGGTATGTAACATGAACTGGAAATAGGGCTGAATCCGGATCAAATATGAATTAGATAATAGTATATTTATATTTGTATTTTATTTTTCAGAATATACAAATATAAATAAATACTAAATGGATATTAAAATTTAATTTTGAATATCAAATATATTCATATTTATTATATATAGGTACAGATACTAATACATAAATATGAGTCTCTTTTTTATTTAGGCTTCTAAAATTCTCACTGTATATTCATCCGGTCACTTCTCTCTCAATGTACTGATTGGAACAAAATTAAAATTTATTTTGATATAGTTACTAGGTAAAATTAAAAACAAAGAATAAAATATAATTTTTTGATTAGATATAGAATCGTCAGATCCAATTAATTTTTTGGATTCGATTAATTTTTTTTTTAGATATCGAATCCATATTCAGATCCGATTAGATTACCTAATATATTCGAATACAGATACGAATTTCAGATTTTACACGATCCATTTTCAGTCCCAAACTGAAAACATTTTTTTTTTTGACCGTCCTACCTCTTCTCAAAACAACAAAAATGCTATAATGCCACTTTTGATCAATGCCCGCCATACCTGCAGTCTGATTTGCCGATTTTATAATGGAAGGGTAAGGGTCACAAGCAAGAGTCTGCATCTTCAGTTAGAGCAACACGCCTGGCACGTTGTAAGTCCAAATTAATTGGAGATGGATTGAACCAGAAATCAATCTCTGCTACTAAGGTGTTTTGTTAGGCAAGGACGAGTGTGATAGATGGTTTAGAATACAATTTCTCCAATACCTTATACCTAACTTAGATTGATTCAAAGATCTTTGCATCATGTGCACCTTAATGGCCCGTTTAGCTCTCTAATAATTAGTGAAACTAGCCGAGCAAGCGGTATAAACCATCCATGCCTCTTCCATTATACTCCAACTTTTAATCTAATAACTTTTTTCCTTTCACATGTTGCATCATATCCGTTCACATTACTGTATTTTTTTCCCATCAATTATATCTGATAACAAGAAAGAGCAAATGAAACTGCTTTATAATTCTTTTTGATTATTAACACTAATTCTCATACCAATTTGCTCAAAAACCCCTTATTGAAAACTCTCAACTCCATCATTTCATCTCCCTGTAATGCTTTCCGAGTGGAACCCATATCTGTGGATCCCTCTTTACTTTATGTCCATCAACTCGTGTAAGATTTTCAGGAAAAAACTTCCCTTAAAACAAATCACTTTCTTTCTGATCCCTATTTTATTGATCATAGCCATCTATCGAAACCTTTTTTTTTTTCCTCTTCAATAAATTTCAAGTACCAGATGGATACAGACCTACATAACATAACCGGCCGAACTATCTTTCTTTAATACAAACCTATTACACAAAGCCTTGTTTTCTGTGGGAATATTGGACAAACAGTCATCTTACCGGTAGATAAGCTTTCCTTGTCAAGGTTCAAGAAACTTACATGGACATCAAAATAGCAAAAAAATATATGCATAAGATCTATATAATCTTGTCCTTTTTTATCTAATGGAAATCTCTATAGTTTAATGCAATACTTCTAAAAATAAAATTAAAGTTGCAATTATGGAGGAAGAAAATTCTGAAACCTAGGAGTGTAGCCGATGAAGATATATATATATATATATATATATATACTCAGGTGCTTCAAATCATCTATTAAATTTCATTGGAAAAAGCCTGTACTGCACCTAAATTCCATGTCTGCTTGGCTCTCTCCTAAAAATATGTATCGTTTTACATAAATATGGTGTCTATAACGAAGTTCATGTTTCGTGAATTTTAAACCATGGAATTTGTCTTCGAAATGAAAATTCTGACAGTGGACTGAGCAAAGGGAAAAGTCTTTGTGCACCAGCCTCCGGTGCATAAAAGCTTGCACAAAGACTTTTCCCTGAGCAAAGCTTGCAAAGAGAAAAATATGCAGGGACGGTCTGAATACATGCATACCTTGACATGACCCGTCGGCCAATTCGTTGGGACAAAAGCAGGGTCGAGCAGCATCTGTAAGGTACCCACAAAAACCACCAGATTCGACGCAGTCGCAGCACCACCCACTTCCCGCCGTCCAACTCACGGTGAACCCCTCCTGCAGCGCAGCCCCGAAGGACATAACACCACTCATAAATAGGTCAACAGCCGTCATATTCATTGGAAGAACCACAGACGATCGGCAACTTTCCCACCAAGTCGGCAAACTACCATTGTCGACCCAATATTGCCAGTCCTGAGCGATGCCGTCGAAAAGGCATTCTATATCCGGCTGCGTAGGAGAACCGCTGCAGTTGATGAACACTGTGAGGTTCCGGTCATGGTCGGAGTACTCGAAGAGGGCGTAATCCAAGGTGGTGTTCCCATCCAACTTGGGGCAGGACTGGCTAGCATACATTATTGGGTCTACGATCGTCAAAAGGCTGTTCGAGTAGTCGATACCCTTCACTTGGTACTCGTTGTTGTTGATTTGGATCATCATGGCGGAGCTGTCGTCCTGACAGGTGAGGTTAAAGCCTGGGTAGCCACAATAGTCGGGACGGCTCTTCACAAGAAATGGGTAGGAGACATTAATTGTTATGTTTCCACAGGGAAAAGGAGTCGGAGCACAATCCAAGTATGGCTTGTAGGTTGCCACGGCGAAAGATGGCGACAGCGACAACGAAGTGAAGAAGAGAACGAGGAGGAAGGGAAGAAGAGACATTTGTTGGAGGAGAAGCAATAGATGTAATTTGTCTTCTTGTCGCATCATTGGTTCGACAGCTTTAAAGAGCAAACAGAGAAACCTGAAGAGGAATGGATGGAAATTAATCTGAGGTGAAAGGGTTCTTATGTTATTTATACGGATATATGATCAACGGTTGAAACTAGAAAAGAAGGGAGATGGCGGCTGTTAAGATAATAGTCTTACCACGAAAAATCACAGAGAGAGAGAGAGAGGACGGAATTCAAAAAGAGGACCCCAGCCATAAAGACGGCAAGCCAGATGGTCAAAGCAAGAAACCTTAATGTGCCGTATGGGCCATGGCTTACCCGGGGTAGGCGAGGCAGTAAAGCCAGGTACCGCATGGTGGCCATATGTGCCCTGATTTCAACAACCCACGCGAGCTCGGGCACACGTGCCGTGATTTCAACAAGCCCACGCGAGCTCGGGCACAATGTGAACCTACCTAGCCTGCTGCTGACGACACCCTATTTTGCTTGCAGATGAATTATCTTTTTCTATAAAAAGTCCTCTATTTTGCTTCTAGAATCTAGATGATTATATATATATATATATATTGCATGCCATGGTACAGAAACATACTCATCATGCGTTGATTGATTATATGCGCCTGCAAGGCTATAATATAAAAAAAACTATAATACATGATTAATTATCATATATGATATGCATATTTGATGCACAAAGAACTTTTCTTTTTCCTGTACCAGTTAAAGGAGGATGCAGTGCGTTCCCTTGAATCAAACGACACCCTATCCTTCTCTTCTTCGAGAATCGTTCTAAGCCATTTACCTTCCATTTCTTGCCTGAATACCCTCTTTAACAGTTACTCTTGTTCCTCGCCAGTTACGTAGGATTGCCCAACGGCCGCTCAACGGACAATACGAACCCGAGAACCTCCTCCACTCTAGAGGACCTCACCTTCGTTTTTAACTATCCGATCCCCCCTGCCCTCCATTCTTCTTCTTCCTCCTTCGGACCTCCTTTTCTTTGAGCCGGAGATCCTTGGCGCAGTGCTATTACCTGGGTTGTTGCTCCGGCGTCTTCTCTCGGCACCATTAGCCATCTGATGGGCCACCACGTAGGCTGTACAATCTAATGATAGAATTCAAGAAAACCGAATATGAATCCATTGCCCGAGAATCCTTATGTCGAAATATCGAAACACAATACATAATCGAGAAAGTACGTAATTCGTACCTTGTTCTGCCATTATTGAAAAACGAAGAATACTGTAACCGAATTAATGCAATAGCATGTCGATGATTTTGGTTGGAGACAGTACTTCCGAGTTTGTTAATACAATTGCAGAAGATTTTCTAATAAAGATGAGAGTTATAGAAATGCTTAAATAAAAAACTTATCCTTTCGTAGGGACTTTTCGAAGAGATGGAACCTTTTCGATTTTCGAATAAGCATCTCTCTACTGAAAAGATATCCATAACCTTTTCGAAAAGACGTTTATGTAATCATGTCTCTATTCAGCCCATCATAAATTAGAGTCATGTTACGGATATCTACACATTGTGTTCCATATCAAAAAATTAATCCTTAATGTCCAATTAACTTTATTAGATCACTTATTATTGAACTAACATTATGATAATTAAATATACACATTTACATATGTTGGTCCATATGAGTATTTTTCAATAATCTTTCACTTGGACCTCATATGTAACCAGATAAATGTGCACTACCTTATGAGTACTCAAAACCTTTATTATCATAACTTAAGGATTTCGAACAATCTGGTCCATTGACTGTACTAGTGTAGGATCAAAGCAGCCTTGCTCACATTGGTAGTAGCTGGACCATCAATGGTCACATACACTAATACAACCAAATGACATAGATCAAATATGGTTGTGTAGCATAAAAATTACATGTAATGTGATCTAAACATGCCTATTTTCAACTAATCCTTTTCTTTAGCGAGATCAAACTTTATTCCATATGAATCAAAGTAAATAAAACACTGAAATCTTTATTTCTGCAGAAACTATCATACAAAATACAGACTCCCACTAAACCAAAACATCTTTAAATAATACAACACCCATTTAATTAATATGCTTATGAAAGACCTTGGGTGTAAGTCCTTTAGTTAGTGGGTCGGCCAACATAAAATTTGTACCTATATGTTCTATACATATTTGTTTACTCTGAACTCTTTCTTTTACAATAAAAAATTAATGTCTATGTGCTTTGACTTAGACAAACTTCTATTGTTGTTGGAATACATTATTGCTGAGTTATTGTTACAATATATCCTGAGTGGTCTTTCAATACTTTCAACTATATGCAGTCCCGTGATAATTTTACAGCCATAACCTATGGTTGGATGCCTTATAACAAGCTATAAACTCTGCTGCCATGATTGAAGAGGCTATGAGTGTATGTTTAGCACTTCTCTAGGAAATAGCCCCTTCAGCCAACATATATATAGCCTAAAGTGGATAATTTGCTGTTTTAGCATCCAGCAAAATCTGAGTCGGAGTACATGATGATCTCTAAACTATCCGACTTCTATATGTGAGCATGTAGTTCTTTGTTTTCTGTAAGTAGCGCATAACCCTCTTGGCTACTTTCCAATGATCCATTCTAGGGTTACTCATATATCTACCTAACATCTCAACAATAAAAGCTAAATCGAGACGAGTGCAAACTTGAGCATACATCAAACTTCCTAATGCTAATGCATAGAAATATTTCTTTATTTCCTAAACTTTAAGGTCATTCTTAGGGTTTCCAAAGGTTTACTATTTTGCATGCCAAATCTTTTGAGAACTTTATCGATATAATTCTTTTGTGATAACCCAAGGACACCTCGAGAACGATCTCGATGTATCTGTATACCTAACACAAAAGATGCTTCACTAAGATTTTTATCTCAAATTTATTTGACAGAAATCTCTTGGTTTCATGCAATAAGTCTATATTTACTGGCAAGAAAATGTCATTGACATACAGTACTAAGAAAATAAATTTACTCCCACTAAACTTATGGTATATATCATCAACCACATTCATCTCAAAACCGAATGAGAGAACTACTTGGTGAAATTTGTAATACCATTGTCGGGATGCTTGCTTGGGCCCGTAGATGGATTTCTTAAGTTTGCAAATCATTTGCTTTGGATCATCAGACACAAAGTTCTCTGGTTGCTTCATATATGTTTCATCAATGTCACCATTGAGAAACGTTTTTTACATCCATCTGATGCAACTTAAGGTTGAAATGTGCCACTAATGCCATGATAACCCTAAAAGAGTTTTTCGTTGAAACTGGAGAGAAAGTCTCTTTGAAGTCAATACCTTCTCTTTGAGTAAAGCCCTTTGCAACAAGACGAGTTTTATACCTCTCTACATTGCCATTCGAATCCCTCTTGGTTTTAAATATCCATTTGCAACCAATGGGTTTCTTTCCTTCAGGCAATGGAACGAGATCCCAAACGTCATTATCTTTCATGGAGCTTTATCTCGTCTTTCATAGCATTGATCCATTCTTGAGAGTTATAACTTTCTATAGCTTGTCAAAGTTTATAGGATCATCTTCTGTCAAGTCAAAAATATCCTCATGTTCTTGGAGAAAGACTATAAAATCATCCGAAATTGCCTTTCTCTTTTCTCTCATGGATTTCTTAATGGCACTTGTTCTTGAGGCTGTTGAGTTTGTTCTTGAGATTGTTCATTAGGAACAATTTCTTCAATCTGATCAGAAAGAGTTTCTGCATCATCTTGAAGTTTCGAAATTAATCCTTGATCAATGACAGGAATTATAACTTGATCCTGATCATTGTTATAAGTAATGGTAGGAATCGGAATCGATTCCTCTTCAAAGATAATGTCTCTAACCTGATTTCTTCCCTCAAACTCTATATCCTCAAAGAATATTGCTATTCTCGATTCAAAAATTTCTTTGGTAGTGGGATCATAAAACTTAAAATGCCTAGATCATTCAGAGTAACCTATAAAGTAGCAGCTTACCGTTCTGAAATCCATTTTCTTTTCACTTGGCCTATAAGGCCTTGCCTCAGCTGGACATCCCCAAATATGCAAATGCTTTAAACTTGGTTTTTTACCCATCCAAAGCTCATAAGGGATCTTAGTGGCTGCTTTAGTTGGTACTTTGTTGAGAATATAGGCTGCAGTCTTAAGTGCCTCTCCCCAAAGTGACTCTGGTAAGATTGAATGACTTATCATACTCCTTACCATATCTTTAAGAGTCTGATTTCGTCTCTCAGCAACACTATTCAATTTGGAGAGCCTGGCATGATGTATTGAGGGACTATACTGCATTCCTTTAGTATTTGGAAAATGTTCGTGGACGTTGTTCACCTGATCCATCACATCTGCCATAGAATTCTTCACCACGATCAGATCTAACAGCTTTAATTTTCTTATTAAGTTAATTTTCAACTTCAGCTTTAAATATTTTGAACACATCCAATGCACTGGACTTATCTTTAATGAGATACAAATAGCCAAATTTTGAGTAATCATTTATAAACGATATGAAATATGTTTGACCATTCCAAGTAGCTGTAGGGAATGGTCCGCATATGTCTGTGTGGATGAGTTCTAAGACATCCGAAGTTCTATTGGCTAGTAATCTTCTTTTGTTGGTTTGTTTCCCTTTAATGCAATTTACACAAACATTAAAGTCTGTGAAATCAATAGAATCCAAATTCCTTCTGATACAAACCTTTCTATTCTCGTTTTAGAGATGTGACCTAATCGCTTGTGCCATAAGAAAGCAGAATTTTCATTAGCTAATTTATGTTTTGTACCTCTAAAAGAACCATGCAAAGTTTCATTAAATGGAGTAATAGTGTCAAATATATAAAGGTTATCGTAGTAAGACAAGGAACCAGTACCAATAACAATAGAATTTAAAGAAACACTAACTTTATTATTTCCAAAAGAACAAAAGTATCCATATTTGTCCAATGTAGAAATAAAAATTAAATTTCATCTAAATGATGGTACAACAAATGTGTTTCTTAATTCTAAATAATGTCATGTCTTAAGTAATAACCTAAAGGACCCTATAGCCTCCACCTCTACCGATTCTCCATTGCCCACATAGATGAATCTTTCAGCATCAATTGGCTTTCGGTAGTTCAGGCAACCCTGCATGAAAACACTTATGTAAATAGTAGCACCAGAATCTAACCACCAAGTGTTCCTAGGTACAGAAGTTAAATTAATTTCAGAACAAACCATAGTAAGAAAAGTACATTTTTTATACACCATGCGTTGTAGTTGGTACAATCCTTCTTTATGTGTCTAGATTTCTTACAGAAGCAACAACCATCCTTAGATTTCTTCTGCTTCTTTTGTGAAGGACCTTCAGCAGCCTTTTTATCCTTCTTTCTTTTCTTGCTCTTAGAGGAAGTGGCCAATGAGCACTCTCGGTTTTCTCTTGCTTCAATCTCTCCTCCTCTTGCACACAAAATGAAATGAGCTTAATGAGAGACCATTTCTCCTTTTAGCAGTTGTAACTGACCTTAAATTGACTAAATTATGCTGGAAGAGAAATTAGCACCAAATGAACGAGCAAGTCCTCTGAAAGCTCTAACTTTAGTGCCTTAAGCTTAGAAGCAATGTGAGACAATTCCATAATGTACTCTCAAATGTTTACTTTGTCTGTATACCTCATGGAAACTAAGCTTGCTAAAAGCATGCTCATTTTCGTCTTATCATTTTTAGCAAAATGTTTTTCGATCTCATCAAGGAAACCTTTTAATTGTATCAATATTGGCCATAGTGCCTCGAAAAGTTTCTGGAATGTCTCTTTTGATAATCATTAGACTTATGAGATTTGAACGCTCCCATTTCTCATATTTCTGCTTGGCTTCAGCAGTACTAGTTTCTGTAAGAGAAGCAAGGCATTTAGTCCTTAATGCAAGGTCCAAGTCCATACATCCAAGAATAATCATAATATTTCTTTTCAATCCTTGAAGTTGGTCCCATTAAGCATAGGAATCGAATTAATGCTAGCAGATATATTAGAGGCAGATAATGCAGCTGAACAAAGAACAAAACAGAAAAAATTATACTTACATCATACCAAAATAAAACATTGAATTCAATTTAAATCCCATCACAAGAAATCTACACAACATTAATATCTAGTCTTTGGATACTAATATTAACTTGTAAGCGATAACTTGGTGTAGTAATCGAATACTAATAGTAAGTCCGGTCAAGCAATAGATTTCCTTTGGGACCGACCTATTGCTCACATGGATAATCCCTATAACTATCACATATTCATTACCACCTGTATGCATGCAATTTGGCCAAATTCCTACCTTCCTTTGGGACCGGTTAAGAAAATGCATAAATTACATACATACTACCTGCTCAATTTTTTTAAAAAAAATAGATTAACCTACACATGAGAGCTCACTTTGGCGAGATGATGCTTCAGTCAATCGATTCTAAAAAATTGAAATACTTTAATTAAACTCAATGATTTTTTTTGAATGGTAGGAATAATAGGCTATATGTAATTCAAAAAAAGATATATATATATATATATATATATATATATATATATATCATTCCCTCTCAAGGTGGGAAAAGAGAAACTGTTGGCATACGGGGACGGCCATGGTGCTTTTTGTCACCATTTATTCTCAACTCGGAAAGATCCCCGCTTTTATTAAATAATGCATTTAGAAAGCTCTGCCCACCTGAGGAAACCGGGATTTATTCCAAGTAAATCTGTTCCACTCTAGAATCGGATTTTTTATTAGTTTTCTTCTTGATAAGAACACCAATGGCCACTATAGGAAAAATCAGAAATAGCGACGCCAATTTAGCGACGTATTTTGCGTCACTAAATTACGATCAAATTGTGACAACTCAGTGAGAAAAAAAAAAATAGCGACTCAATTAGCTAATGCGTCGCAATATAGCGACGCATTAGCGACGCAAAAACCAGAAAATAAAAAAAATTGTTAATATAGCGATGCAGTGATTGCGTCGCTATTTAGTGACGCAATAGCAACGCAAATAACAAAAAAATAAAAAATATATAATTTTTAATATTGCGACGCATTAGCGATGCAAAAACCGTTTTAATTTAAAAAAAATCGTTAATATAGCGACACAGTGATTGCATCGCTATTTAGCGACGCAATAGCGATGCATTTAACAAAAAAATAAAAAAAAATTAATTTTCAATATAGCGACGCAACTGTTTGCGTCACAATATAGCGATGCATTATTGCGTCGCTAAAACCCAGAAAATTTAAAAAAATTTGTTAATATAGCGACGCAGTGATTGCGTCGCTATTTAGCGATGCAATAGCGATGCAAATACCAAAAAATTAAAAAAAAATAATTTTTAATATAGCGACGCAACATTGAGTCGCTATATTCTGACGCACATTTTGCGTCGCAATATAGCGACGCATTAGCGACGCAAAAACTCAAAAAATTAAAAAAATTTGTTAATATAGCGACGCAATGGTTGCGTCGCTATTTAGCGATGCAATAGCGATGCATATACCAAAAAAATTAAAAATTTTAATTTTTAATATAACGACGCAAAAACCTAGAAAATTAAAAAGCAAATCATTAATTTAGTGACGCATATAACAAAAAAAATAATTTTTTTCGTGGCCGTGGTCAGCAACCAAGGCCATGGCCTGGCCACCGCCAGGCCGCCGATAAAATTAAAAAAAGGGGTTTTTTCCACAACCCCTCCCGTGAAAAAAAAATAAAAAATATAAAGTGGTTCCCCCCTTTCTTGCCGGCCACGGCAGTGTCCGTCGTCGATCATCGCCGATCGGGATCATGGCTTGGATCGATCGCAATCGTCGGATCATCGCAGATCGGATGGATCGCAACCGTCGGATCGATCATCGCCGATCGGGATCATGGCTTGGATCGATCGCAATCATCAAATCATCGTCGATCGGATGGATCGCAGCGGTCGGATCGATCATCATCGATCAGGATCATGGCTTAGATCAATCGCAACCGATCGGATATCGTTGCTAATCGGATGGATCACAACCGTCGAATCGATCATCGTCGATTGGGATCATGGCTTAGATTGATCGCAACCGTCGGATCATCGCCAATCAGTTGGATCGCAATCGTCGGATCGATCATCGCCGATCGGGATCATGGGTTCAATCGATCGCAACTGTCGGATATCGTCGCCGATCGGATGGATCGCAACCGTCGGATCGATCATCGCCGATCGGGATCATGGCTTGGATTGATCGCAACCATCCGATATCGTCGCCGATCGGATGGATCGCAATGGTCGGATCGATCATCGCCGATCGGGATCATGGCTTTTATCGATCATAACCGTCGGATCGTCGCCGATCGGATGGATCGCAATGGTCGAATCGATCATCGCCGATCGGGATCATGGCTTAGATCGACCGCAACCGTCGGATCGTCGCTGATTAGTTCTATATGTAATGGTCGGATCGATCATCCCCGATCGGGATCATAGCTTGGATCACTCGCAACCGTCGGATATCGTCGCCGATCGGATGGATCGCAACGATCGGATCGATCATCGCTGATCGGGATCATGGCTTTGATCGATCACAACCGTCGGATCGTCACCGATCGGATGGATGGCAACGGTCGGATCAATCATCACCGATTGGGATCATGGCTTGGATCGATCGCAACCATCAGATCATCGCCGATCGGATGGATCGCAGCAGTCGGATCGATCATCGCCGATCGGGATCTTGGCTTGGATCACTCGTAACCGTCGGATATCGTAGCCGATTGGATGGATCGAAACGATCGGATCGATCATCGCCGATCGGGATCATGACTTGGATCGATTGCAACCGTTAGATCGTCGCCGATCAGTTGGATTGCAATGGTCAGATCAATCATCACCGATCGGGATCATGGCTTGGATCACTCGCAACCATCGGATATCATCGCCGATCGGATGGATCGCAATCATCAAATCGATCATCGCCGATTGGGATCATGGCCTGGATCGATCGTAACCATCGGATCATCGCCAATTAGTTGGATCGCAACCGTTGGATCGATCATCGCCGATTGAGATCATAGGTTTAATCGATCGCAACCATCGGATATCGTCGCCGATTGGATGGATCGCAACCGTCGGATCGATCATCGCAGATCGGGATCATGGCTTAGATCGATCGCAACCGTCGGATCATCGCTGATCGAATGGATTGCAACGGTCGGATCGATCATCCCCGATTGGAATCATGCTTGGATCGATCGCAACCGTCGGATATCGTCCCCGATCGGATGGATCGCAATGGTCGGATCAATCATCGCCGTTCGAGATCATGGCTTGGATCGATCGCAACCGTCAGATCGTCGCCGATCGGATGAATCACAGTGGTCGGATCGATCATCGCCGATCGGGATCATGGCTTAGATCGATCGCAACCGTCGGATCGTCACTAATCGGATCGATAGTAGCTGTCAGATTGATCATCGCCGATCGGGATCATTGCTTGGATCGATCGCAACCGTCAGATCGTCGCCGATCGGTTGGATCGCAACGGTCGGATCGATCATCGCCGATTGCGATCATGGCCTGGATCGATCGCAACCATCGGATCGATCATCGCCGATCGGGATCATGGGTTCAATTGATCGCAAACGTCGGATATCATCGCCGATCGGATGGATCGCAACCGTTGGATCGATCATCGCCGATCGGGATCATGGCTTGGATCGATCGCAACCGTCCGATCATCGCCGATCGGATGGATTGCGATCGGGATCATGGCTTTGATCGATTGCAACCATCGGATCATCGCCGATCGGATGGATCACAATAGTCGAATCGATCATCGCCGATCTGGATCATGGCTTGGATCGATCGCAACCGTCGGATCATCGCCGATCGATTCTATATCTAATGGTCGGATTGATTATCTCCGATCGGGATCATGGCTTGGATCACTCACAACCGTCGGATATCGTAGCCGATCGGATGGATCAAAATGATCGGATTGATCATCCCCGATCGGAATCATGGCTTGGATCGATCACAACCGTCGAATCGTCGCCGATCGGATCGATACCAGCGGTCGGATCGATCATCGCCGATCGGAATCATGGCTTGGATCGATCGCAACCGTCGGATCGTCGCTGATCGGTTGGATCGCAACGGTTGGATCGCAACGGTCGGATCGATCATTGCCGATTGGGATCATGGCCTAGATCGATCGCAACCGTCGGATCATCGCCGATTAGTTGGATCGCAACCGTCGGATCGATCATTGCCGATCATGATCATGGGTTCAATCGATCGCAACCATCGGATATCATTGCCGATCGGATGGATAACAACCATCGGATCGATCATCGCAGATCGGGATCATGGCTTAGATCGATCGCAACCGTCGGATCGTCGTCGATCGAATGGATCGCAGCGGTCGAATCCAAACTATAATGCGTCGCAATATTAGTTTATAAATTAATAAAGTAATATTGCGACGCAACATATTTGCGTCACAATATTGCGACGCATAACGGATGCGTCGCAATATTAGTTTTAAATTAATAAACTAATATCAATATTTGTAATATTAAATTAATAAACTAATATCAATATTACGATGCAGTATAATTGCATCGCAATATTGCGATGCATAGTGGATGCGTCGCAATATTAGTTTGTTAATTTAAAACTAATATTGCGATGCATTCATAATGCACCGCGATATTAGTTTCAAATTAACAAACTAATATTGCGACGCATTATGAATGCGTCGCAATATTGCGACGCATAATGGATGCGTCGCAATATTGCGACGCATAATGGATACGTCGCAATATTAGTTTTAAATTAATAAACTAATATTGCGACGCATTATGATTGCGTCGCAATATTGCGACGCATAATGAATGCATCGCAATATTAGTTTTAAATTAACAAATAATATTGCGACGCATAATAGATGCGTCGTAATATTGCGACGCATTCATAATATTATATTAGTTTATAATATTATAATATAAAATAATAACAATAAATTATGGTATTCTAATAAATAATGGTTGCAATATAACATCAATGTAGTATTTGCTAATTAGTGATTCTGATCGATAGTAAATTAATTAAAGAAATTTTTTTACGATTATTTAGTGCTTATTATGTTTTAAATTAATTCAGTCATAATTGATTAGTGATTTTTATATAGTCATGGTTTAATTTCTCAGTCTATTAAACTATGCATGACAGTTTATTGGTGAACATTTGACATATGTGAGTTCTAATTTTATTGATATTATAATATGATATTATAATGATTTTATAATATCATATTATAATATGATTTTATAATATCATATTATGTCTTGATTATTTACATCCTGCTTCAAATTGAATGATGCATTAAATTATGTAATGCTAGAATGAACGTCTTGTTGTAGTTCTATTTAATTTTCAGCACCGAATTAGTAGTTTCAATGATTTATATTTTAGTCTTCACATAGAATTATGTAATGAGTTTATTACGGAATTGACAAGAATTTCTGAATAATAAGCATAAGTTCGATTGTCTTTGGATTTTCATATTATTTCTCACAGCACTATAACCTTTAGACCCGTTTGAGAATTTGTAAGACTTAGTCTTGCAAATTCTTAAATTGTCCTGGTGGACAGTTTGAGAATATTTTTTGCGATATGTTAGTCTGCTATTAATCATCGTTGATTGAGATTGTGGTTTGTATTTGCTCATACGTTCTCCTAGTGTGGCATATATGCCACACATTTAGAAGAACATATGGAAAAATGCTGCTGAAATTTTAACGTAACCGATCGATGATAATTAATAGCAAAATAATATATCATAAAAAAATATTCTTAAATGGGATAGGGCCTTACCTTTTAGACATGGAGTGAAGGTGGAATTAATTTAGGACACTTGAATGCTTGTGAAGTCTCATGATTGAACGGACCGCCTTGCAGCCCGACCCGAACTCAAGCCCTAGCATTAGCCTAGCATGAACCTGTGCCTCGGTCCTTGCTAGCACGCCAAGGATCGTAGCCATGGCCCGGCCTTGCAGGATAGGGACCTTAGTTGTGTAAAAGAAAATTGGTTTAGTTATAAATGATTTAAATGGTTGTTATTAACCTTAGTTGTGTAAAAGAAATAATTTAGTTATATATTTAGTAATGCTAATATAGTTTTATAATATGGTTTCCTTTAATGGTTTACCAGAAATTGTATAAGTCGGTCAAAAATGAGCGGGGCTCGCTCGTGGATGTATGCAAGGATAAAAGATGGCTTGCTTAATCCAGATTTTCTGAATGGATTGGAAGAATTTATCGCATTTGCATGTAGCCAACCTGAATGGATGGATGGGCCTAGGATTAGGTGTCCATGCAACTTTCACAGGTGTCAAAATAAAGCCTACAGAGATGTTGAAACTGTTAAGGTGCATTTGTGTAAAAAGGGGTTTGTTCCTGATTACGATGTTTGGTACTGTCATGGTGAACCAGAGGAAATTCCAGCAGCTGTTACAAGCCAACAAATGTCAATTCCCGTAGATGAACCATTTGTGAATTTAAACACATATGAAGAAATGGTGATGAATGCATCGGGTAATGAATTCAATCAGAATACATTTATGGAAGAACCAAATCCAGATGCACAACAATTTTATGATATGTTGCGTGCTGCAAATCAAGAATTGTATCCTGGTTGTGAGGGTCATTCCCAGTTGTCTACGGCTGCTCGATTGTTGAATATTAAGGCAGAACATCGATTATCAGAAAAGGCATTCAATTCTGTAGCTGGGTTAATCAAGGAAATTTTTCCAAATGATAATATTGTAGCAGACAGTTTTTACTCAACGAAGAAGTTGTTGCATGGGCTTGGGCTCCTAGTTAATAAGATCGATTGTTGCTTGAACAATTGCATGATATATTGGGGTGAAGACTCATAGCTGCGATGGTGTAAGATTTGTGGGCAATCGAGGTACAAAAATGGCGAAGGGGAAGCTAGTACAAGTAGGAGGAAAAGTATGCCTTACAAGAGGATGCATTACTTTCCTCTTACTCCACGCCTGGAGAGATTATACAGACTGAGGCTACAGCTGCTGATATGAGATGACATGCCGAACATGAATCTAAAGAGGATGAAATGCGGCATCCGTCAGATTCAAAAGCTTGGAAGCATTTCAATGAAAATCATCCTGATTTCGCTGAAGATATAAGGAATGTGAGATTAGGTCTTTGTACCGATGACTTCCAACCATTTGGTCAAGCGGGCCAACAGTATTCATGTTGGCCTGTGATACTGACTGTATATAACCTTCGTCTATGGAAGTGCATGAAAGATTCTGCAATGTTTTTGACAGTTTTGGTTCGAGGACCATCAAATCCAAAGAAAAGATTGATGTCTTTCTGCAACCGTTGGTGGCCGAATTGAAAATGTTGTGGGAAACAGGAGTCATAGCCTATGACATTTCTATGAAATAGAATTTCATCATGAGAGTTGCTTTGATGTGGACAATAAGTGACTTCCCGGCATATGCAATGTTGTCTGGTTGGAGCACTACTGGACGTCTGGCATGCCCCAATTGCATGTATGATTCAGATATATTTACATTGCAGAAGAGTGGTAAGCAGTCATGCTTTGATAATCATAGGAAGTTCTTGCCTCCAAATCATCCTTACAGGCGTAACTTGACCGCCGTACGGAAGAACAAAGCAGTCACAAAATTCATCGAACCGGTTAGGTCCGGCACAAATATATTTGATACTATAGAGCATTTGGGGTTGAGGTATGCTTGGGAACCAGATACAGATAGAATAAATGGCCGTATATGTAAAGAACATAACTGGAAGAAGAGGAGTATATTTTGGGATTTGCCGTATTGGAGCACAAATCTCATTCGGCACAACTTGGATGTTATGCATATCGAGAAAAATTTCTTTGATAACATATTTAACACGGTGCTAAACATCCCAGGAAAAACCAAAGACACTGCAAAGTCGAGAAGAAATTAATCTTTATTGCAGAAAAGGTGATTTGAGGAGGAGTGCCGATGGGACCTATCCTAAAGCCGGTTACACTCTTGACAGAAATTCACGAGAAGTATTATGTAACTAGGTTAGAGGGTTAAAATTTCTAGATGGTTATGCCTCAAATATCGGTAGGTGTGTGGACATGCATAAGCTCAAATTGTTTGACATGAAGAGTCACGACTGCCATGTTTTCATGCAACAGTTATTGCCTATAGCTTTTCGTGAGTTGCTTCCGCACCATGTCTGGAAGGCATTGACGGAGCTCAGCTTGTTCTTTAAGGAGTTATCTGCCACAATCATTACTTCTGCATCCATGGCAAGGCTTGAGGAGGAAATTTCAATTATTTTATGCAAGCTGGAGCGAATATTTCCTCCCAGTTTTTTTGACTCAATGGAGTATTTACCTGTTCACTTGCCATACGAAGCGAGCATAGCTGGTCCCGTGCAGTATCGCTGGATGTATCCTTTCGAGAGGTAAATATATACATCAGTAAGACATGTTGACATTTCAAATATTATTTCATTGCGAGAACATTGGTTTATTTTTTTTCACCTTTACATATAGGTACCTTAAGAAGTTAAAAAATAATGTGCGTAATAAGGCAAGGGTTGAAGGTTCAATATGTAATGCACACTTGGTCGAAGAAGTTTCAGCTTTTGCCTTGCTAATACTTTGAGGGTCACGTTCGCACGAGGAGCTGAAATGTTGGTCGTAATGATGACGTATATGTGGACGAAGGAGAACCTAATGACGGTAGAATATCAGTTTTTAAAGGTATCAGCCGTTCATTTGGGGCGCAGAAGTCAAGAAATCTTAGTGATATGGAGTATAATGCAGCACATTATTACATCCTAATGAACTGTAGAGAAGTCGATCCATACATTGAGTAAGTATATACTTCAATGCTTAATTGGAACTTCTAATTTAAATTACAATATACCACAATATTTAATTGCTAACAGATGTTTTAATCCTTATCATCCCATAAGGATGTATTGTGATAGACAACGACAGATGAATCCCGACATCAGTCAAGTTGCCATTGGGTAGAAGTTAGAAACGGAGTTCGCTTACTGGTTTTATGAATTTGTGAGTAGTATCACTCAATCAATTTCAATAATGGCTTTTATTTTTGAATTGGTTGTGAATAGCTTATTAATTTATAGGTAAACGGTCCATGGTCCACAACCGATAATATTTTCATTAAATGTCTATCGCAATGGCCATTGAAGACCGTAACAACCTATACTGGCTATTTTGTTAATGGGTATAAATTTCAGATTGAATGACTAGTAGCTTCAAGAGGCACGCAGAACTGGGGCGTGTGTATTAAAGGAGAAAGTGTTGGAGCAAATATGCAGGATTATTACAGAAAGTTAGTAGAGGTGGTTGAAGTTGAATATCCCGGTTGGCCTATTAAACAAACCGTATTGTTTCGTTGCGATTGGTTCGATCCGACACTTCCTGTGGAAAAAAGGGTTCATAACGACTACAATCTAGTTGAAGTGAACCATCGACGAAGATTGCAGAAATATGATCCATTCATCCTTGCATCCCAAGCTCAGCAAGTGTTTTACTGCGGATATCCAAGTTTGCGCAACGACAAGCGAGATTGGTGGGCTGTTTATAAAATCGTCCCACGTTCAACAATCATATTAGACGAGAGTTCATCAAGTCAATCAGCCGAGTGCCCTGCATTTTAAGAGGATGAGATGAAAATGCATGCAATTGAGGACGACACAAGGGCTCCTAAAACATCACTTAGAGATCCAAATGATGATGTCCAAGAAATTACGGATTCAAATGTTTGGTTTCCTTCCGATGATAATGAAACTGAATCACAGTCCGATACGGCATCGGATGTTGAACCAATATTTCACGAAACAAATGAAACCGATTAAACATAGAGGTTTTTTCAAATTCAATTTATTTTAACAAATGTTATATTTTTACATATTTAATCATTAATTGTAATAACATTCATGAATCTTTAGTATTTTCAGTATGATGGGCCGAGGTAGATCTACCGGCGATAGACAGAGTGAGCAGAGACGTAGCCCTGCCACATCAGATCCCATGAGCTTTGGAGATGGAGAGTTCGGATCTCCACACATAGCACAGCCTCCGGTCTCTTCAGCCATCGGCGGTGATCCTGCATTAGTATTATCATTCAGCCGATCGGCACATACATTCGAGAGTTCTTCCACCGTCGGCCGCACCGTACTTGGACTGGATGCTCATGGGCTGTAAGTATATAGTAATTGTAAATATATCGTTTATATTTTAAGTAAATTACCTATAAACATGTATTTTTTTAACAGATTTATTGAGCAGCATCATGTATCGAGCCAGATCAGCTCCATATTTCAGAGGCGTACTGATCCAAGTGGCTACGATTGACGCCATGTATTTGCAGCCACGAGGGAGTTTTATTTTTCAGAGTTTCATGTAAACTTATTAAATACAATTTATCTTAAATTTCTCAATCTTAATAAATTCTTAAACTAACTATTTATTTCAATGCAAAAAAGTTTACATGGGACCCTGCTATCCATGATGCCATTAGGGCAGCATGGAATGCTCTTACAGCACGCCGATACTCCGACATGCTTCATCGTTGGAGGACATCGGGTGAGCATCCTGCCCATCTGCCGGAGGGTATTTGGCATGAGTGGCAGTAGGCATGGCAGTTTGATGGCTGGCGCAGGAGGTCCGCATCAGCCAGCACGAACCGCCGATCCAAGAGGGGCGGTCCTGGCACGGGTCTCTCCCGCCACACTGCGTGGTCTATTTCGATTCAAGAGTACAGACGCCGCATGGTAAGAAAACTTAAATATTTTAATTACTAATTTAGTTATTTACAAATACTTTTATTTATATCAATTTTTCTTTCTGTTGTTGTAGTCTGAACAGGAGGGCGGAGATCCTGTTGAGTTTCGTCTATTCAGGGCGACACACACAAGGAGGGACGGTTCTTGGGTCGATACACGATCACGGGAGGTTGTGGTAAGAAATTAGCTTTATATTGTTTCTGTTTAATTTCTAAAATTTTATTTAGAGAAATTTATTGATTCATTTATTGTTAATTTTATAATTCAAAGGCACGAGTCGAGGAGCTTCAGTCCCAGGCATCACATGTCGACTCCATTGATGGGGGACCGCCCGTCGAACTCTCATAAGAGGAGAGTCGACGTATGTTTTTAGAGGCTGTTGGTGCCCAGCCGCGAGACCGCAGGGTCTATGGTCTGGGCACTAGAGCTTCTGCATATTTTCCCCAGCAGGCCTCCAGTTCGCGCTATTCTGGCGATATTCCTACCGAGCGTTTATAAGACATTCAAAGATCTATTATGGAGGAGGTTCGGCAGGACGTTCAGCAGGAGATTCAGCAGGAGTTCGACCAGCGCACGAAAGTCCTTAAGCATGAGTTCGACCAACGCACGGAAGTCCTTCAACACGAGCTCTCTGACATAAGAGAGCAAATGCATCACATGCGAGATTTGGTTAGCCGTATGTCGTAGGGTTTGCAGCCACCACGTGATCATGATAGTGAAGATTCTTGATGTATTTTTTTCTTTACTTTTTATGTATTGTACATGAAAACTTCAAAATTTTAATATATTAATTATTTTTGTAAATTTAATGATGAATGTTTTGATTAATATTAGTGTTTCGATCAATATCAGTGTTTCGATCATAATTTTTATAAATTTAACTGTTTTAATTTATAATAATTTATATTTTTAAAAAAAATTTAATTAGCGACGCATTAACGACTGAAATTGCGTTGTTAATATATCTAAAATATTATTATTAAATATTGCAACGTATTTAATTACGTCGCAATATTGCGACGCAATTGAATGTATCGCGATATTAAATTTAATCATTTTAATTTTTAATCTTTTTTATTTTTTAAAAAATATTTAATTAGTGACGTATTAGCGACTGAAATTGCGTCGCTAATATTTCTAAAATATTATTATTAAATATTGCGACGCAACATCTTGGTTGCGTCGCAATATTGCGACGCACTTGGTTGCGTCGCAATATTAAATTTAACCGTTTTAATTTTTAATTTTTAATATTTTTTTATAAAAATTTAATTAGCGACTCATTAGCGACTGAAATTATGTCGCTAATATTTCTAAAATATTAGTATTAAATTTTACGACGCAACGACCTTGTGTCGCAATATTGCGACGCAAAGATGTTGCGTCGTAATATTAGCGACACAATTGCGACTAAATTCATTCTGTGATGAGACTTACAGCGACGCTACAGTTACATCGCTAATGCGTCGCAAAACCCAATTTAGCGACGCATTAGTGGCGCATTTTTGCGTCGCTATATTTATTTTCTATTGTAGTGGGCGCTGTCATTCCTCATTTATCCATTAATGATTCAAATCGTATGAATCAATGATGTTTATCTTATCTAATTATTTTAAAAAAATAAAAAAATATGCATAACATATTCAAATTATATGAATTAGTGATGTTTATCCTTACTCAATTATTGACTCAACGACTCTTTCGCCTATCATTCAAAGCATAACAAGATAAAACAAAAAGATGGATTTGAGAATATATTCATTTATTTTGATAAGCATGAACAAAAAAATAAGAATTATTTTTGATATTATAACATAAGGTGGCTCTGATACAACTTGATAGAATTTGAAAAAACTGAATACGAATCAATTGTCCCATAATCCTTATGTCAATAATATTGAAACACCATGCATAATCGAAAAAGTTTGAAATTTGTATCTTGTTCTATCATTATTAAAAAATAAAGAATATTATAACAGAATTAATGCAATAGCATTGTCTGTTAATTTTGGTTAGAAACAGTGCTTTTTGTGGGTTAACATAATTAAATTTTTTTTAATAAAGATGAAAATGATTAAAAATGCTTAAATAAAAAAATTTAACCTTTTATGGGAGCCCTACTGATGCGCAGGACCGATTCACATACCTAATCTCGATTCTTTCCTGCAGCCCTGCCTCATTCATCTGTCCTCTCTTTATTTCTTTTTTTCTTAACCTCGATTCTCGATTCTGTCTTTGTTTCTTTCTTTCTTAACCTCGATTCCCGATTCTCTCTTAACCTCGATTCTCGATTCTCTCTTTATTTCTTTCTTTCTTAACCTCGATTCTCTCTTTTCTTTCCTGCGGCCCTGCGCCCCTGCCGCATTCATCTCATCTATCCTTTCTTTCTTTCTTTATTTCTTAACCTCAGCCCTCTCAGCCCTGCCCCATTCATCTCATCTATCCTTTATTTCTTTCTTTCTTAACCTCGATTCTCTCTTTTCTTTCCTGCGGCCCTGCCGCCATTCATCTCATCTATCCTTTCTTTCTTAACCTCGATTCTCTCTTTTCTTTCCTGCGGCCCTGCCCCATTCATCTCATCTATCCTTTATTTCTTTCTTTCTTATCCTCAGCCCTGCCCCATTCATCTCATCTATCCTTTATTTCTTTCTTTCTTAACCTCGATTCTCTCTTTTCTTTCCTGCGGCCCTGCCGCCATTCATCTCATCTATCCTTTCTTTCTTTCTTTCTTAACCTCGATTCTCTCTTTTCTTTCCTGCGGCCCTGCACCATTCATCTCATCTATCCTTTCTTTCTTTCTTAACCTCGATTCTATTGTTTGGTCCTTTTCTTCCCCCACCGGCCCTGCTCTCTTTCTCTCTCTCCCTCCCTTTTCGCGAGATTGTAATCCCGGCCGGCCCACCATCATCAACAACATCAATTTTATCCGTCTTCTATCTTTCCCAGCCCTCCGGCTCCGTAACGAACATGTCGACCAGTACCGTGTCCTGGACCAACTCGTGGGGCCCTCCCTTCGCGCGCCTCCTGGGGCCTCGCAAACCTCTCCTCCCCGGCAGCGGCAGCAGCAGCAGCATCAGGAGGAGGTGGGGCAATTCGTGCTGGGATGGTGGGAGGAAGGTCCTCTGCGCCTGCACTGCCCCTCCGCGGAATTGGGGCGATGGCCCTTCTGCCCTCGATACCTATAGCTCATTCATTCCCGAGAATTTGGGAGCGGGTAAAGATGTTAAGGGTGAACCTGATGTCCTTATCGAGTGCAGAGATGTCCACAAATCATTTGGAGACAAGAAAATATTGAGGGGTGTGAGCTTCAAGATTAGACATGGTGAAGCTGTTGGAATAATTGGACCTTCAGGCACTGGCAAATCAACAGTGCTCAAGGTTATGGCAGGGCTTTTAGCCCCAGACAAGGGTGAAGTTTTTGTCTGTGGAAGAAAGAGACATGGTTTGGTTAGTGATGAGGAAGTGTCTGGCCTCCGGATTGGCTTGGTGTTTCAGAGTGCAGCACTTTTTGATTCTCTCACGGTCCGTGAAAATGTTGGCTTTCTATTGTATGAAAATTCGAAGATGTCAGAGGATCGGATAGCAAAACTTGTGGCAGAAAATTTGGCAGCAGTAGGGTTAAAGGGAGTTGAAGAGCGTTTGCCATCTGAACTATCTGGTGGCATGAAAAAACGTGTAGCTTTAGCTAGGTCTATAATCTTTGATGACACAAAGGAGGTGGTAGAACCAGAGGTGCTCTTGTATGATGAACCCACAGCAGGACTTGATCCTATCGCTTCCACCGTTGTTGAAGATCTCATTCGCTCTGTGCATATGAAAGGAGAGGATGCCCTTGGAAAGCCAGGAAAGATTGCATCCTATGTGGTTGTCACTCATCAGCATAGCACCATAAAAAGAGCTGTTGATAGATTGTTGTTTCTTTATGAGGGAAGGATAATCTGGGAAGGAATGACACACGAGTTTACCACATCCACAAATCCAATAGTTAGGCAGTTTGCATCTGGCAGCTTAGATGGACCGATCAAATACTGAAAGTACACTCAATAGCATTGCTGGTGTGCTGGTGATCTATTCATCTTACCTGTTAATCTCCGGGACACTGTAGCAAGGACACCATTTTCTCATAATGCAAGTTATGGTGCAACGAGGTAAAAGACGCCGTGTTGAAATTTCTTCGGCCGCATGGGCACATGGGCCATTTTAAGGCAAATCCTGGCCTGATTGATGTGATATTATTTTTTAACGCCATTGTTGTTTTTTCCTTTGAAAATACTTGTATCGGGCAAATTTGCCATTCAGAAAATATTATTTGTTTTATGGAGGTTTCTTTATCTCTTCTCCCACTAAAAAAAAAATTACTTGTATGCAAATCGGTTCTGATGTGGCTGATCCAGCACTGTCAAGGTTAATGGTAAAGGAGACTGATGGAACCCTGCCTCGACCTCCGAGACACTCTCGGCCTCCGGGACACCCTCATCCTCTGAGGCACCATTGGTCTCGAACTTCATGCCCGGCCTCGGGCTTTAGCCTCCGAGACACCCTCGGGCTTTAGCCTTCGAGACACCCTCGAACAGATATAAAAGGCCCATGTTTACAACGAGGGAAGCATCCTGAACCTTAACTCTCTAGCTTTCTTCTGCTAGCTAAACTCGTCTGTTCTCAAGTGACTGACTTGAGCGTCGGAGGGTCCCCACCGGAGCATCCGGTCTCCGGGGACTTTTCTTACAGGACTCCAGCGGTAAAGATCTCCGTTTTCCCAGCATTTGAGGAAGGTGACTTGGCATCAACAGATTGGCGTGCCAGGTAGAGGGGATAAAGAGAAAAACTTCGGACCTGTTAGAAGAACTCTTTCCCCGAGCTCTCAAGCCATGGTGATGACCCGTGCGAAGGGGGTCTCCACCAGTCATGCTGGGGGGCAGCATCAGGGGGCTGAGCCGCTCGCAGTTGGCCCCTCTGTTACCCCAGCCGACGTCCCTGCACCACCACCGCAACAGCTTCTAGAAGACCGGCTCGCCGCCCTCGCCGCGCAAGTCAATCTTTGGCGACCGTGGTCCAAGGTCTACAACATCAAGCGGCGGCTGCGTAGCAGCCAGAGCCGCTCCCGTCAGTTCCTGGAATGATCCAACCCAGCCAACACTCTTCTCGGAGGAGGTTTCCTATCCAAGAGGCTCGCCATCACCGCACTTCGCCCAAGCCTCACCACCGGGAAGCCTCCAAGAGGCCCCGGTCACCCTCTCGCCATGTTAGTGTGTCTCCTAAGCGGCGGCATTGGAAGGAGGCAGAGCGCCCTCGTCGGCATCACCGCTACTCTTCCCCCTCCTCAGAATCTTCGAGGGAGGGGTCCTTCGACGGCCGAATTGCTCGCCGAGCTGAGCGCCGGCTCGACGAGTACAATCAGCGGCTGGAAGAGCTCAGCCACTGAATAACCAACCCACCGAAGGTGGACTACTACAGCTGGCCGCCCCTGTCCCGCCACATCATGGAGGAACCTATATCGACTCAGTTCCGCCTTCCTCAGCTGGACCCATATGACGGGACCACTGACCCCCTGGACCACTTGGAAAGTTACAAGGTCCTCATGCAGGTCCAGGGGGCGACCGATTCGCTCCTATGCATCGCCTTCCCCACCACTTTGAAGAAAGCTGCTCGAGTTTGATACTCCCGCCTGCCGCCGCGGAGTATCGACTCCTTCCGCCAGCTAGAGAGGGCCTTTCTGGCCCATTTTGACTCCTGTCGAAAGATTCCAAGGGTGGCAGACAGCCTCTTCTCCGTCCAGCAAAAGAGTGACGAGTTCCTACGGGATTACGTCGCTCGGTTCAAGGAGGCAGCCCTGGAAGTTTATAACCTCGAGGACTCCGTGGCCACCCTGGCCTTGAAGCGAGGGCTCCGCCCCTCCCGCTTCGCGTACTCTCTCAACAAGAAGCTGTCCGACTCCTACGTCGAGCTCTTGAGCCGGGCCCAGAAATATATCTGTGCTGACGAGGCTGATTCCTCCCTGCGCGTGGTTAGCAGAAGTACCGCAAAGAAGCTGGCCCGCCCAGAACCTGTTGAAGCTCGCCCTAGGAGGCCTGAGCCTCCCCGCCAACCAAACAATCATCCCCGAGCTCCTGCACTGAGGGACAGGCCCTACATTCCTTTGCTTGCCCCGATATCGCATATCATGCTCAAGATCGAGAGCGAACCCTATCTTCAACTCCCTCCTCCACTGAACCCGAAGATCCCCCGTAACAAGAACCTGTATTGCCGCTACCATTGGGACCACGGCTACGACACCGACAACTGTCACCAACTGAAGAAGGCGATAGAGGATCTTATCCAGCGTGGCCACCTGGAAAAGTTCGTCCAGAGGAACAACCCGGGAGCTCCTGGCCCGTCAGCGCCGCCGCCACCGATGATCGACAATGCTCCATCCGAGAAGACGGTGGCTATGATTTTTCGGGGGGCAGGTGGCCCATCCTAGAGGCCGAGGGGAGAGGGAGAGTTAGATTATGTAATCCCTTTTTCTAAAAGGGACCTAGAGGGGGCGGTCAACAAAAATGATGACAGCGTCGTCGTGTCCATGACGATCGCTAAACACCCTGTAAAAAGAATTTTGGTTGATAGTGGAAGCTCGATAGACGTTTTGAGTTACGATGCTTTTGTCTGCATGAACCTATTTCCCGGCCTGCTTCGACCTGTCGCTATGCCCCTGATTGGGTTCACCGGAGACTCTGTGAAGGTCGAGGGAGAAATTACTCTCCCTGTCACAGCCAGAACAGCCCTGTGTCAAAGTATAGTTTTCATGAGCTTTTTGGTGATCCGGATGCCTCTCGCCTATAATACCATACTCGGAAGGCCCGGACTTAACCTTCTGGATGTTGTTATTTCTACCAAGAGGCTCCTGGTGAGGTTCCCCACCAGTGAGGGGGTCGGAGAGATGTGGGGGGAGCAGAATCCACCGCTACTTTGCTACCACATGGCCCCCAGTCCTCAGGGGGTGGTATATGCACCTACTCCAGAAGCACTGGACCCCCGAGACTCGGAGAGGAGGGGGGAACCGGCTAAGCACCTGCTAGCCTTTCCTCTGGGAGAAGACCCGGCGCGGACTATCCAAGTTGGGGCCCTGCTTCCAGAGGAGGCCTGCAACCAACTCCTCGCCTTTCTACGGGCCAATGCTGATATCTTCGCCTGGTCGGCATCCGATATGACAGGCATTCCGGAGGAGGTAATCACCCACCAACTCAACATCAAGCTGGAGTGCCAACCCATTCGGCAAAAGAAGAAGAGCTTTGCTTCAGACAGACATAAGGCCATAGATGAAGAGGTGCACAAACTGATGATGGTCGGTCACGTCCGCGAGGTGCACTACCTCGACTGGCTGGCGATGTTGACATGGTCCGCAAGGCCAGTGAAAGTTGGAGGATGTGCGTGGACTTCACCGATCTCAACAAGGCGTGCCCCAAGGATAGCTTCCCACTACCTCGGATTGACCAGTTGGTGGACGCTGTGTCTGGCCATGAAACCCTCAGCTTTATGGATACATTCTCGGGGTACAATCAGATCAGGATGAACCCGGCTGATGAAGAGGCGACCTCCTTCATCATTGAGAAAGGGATTTACTGCTATAAGGTGATGTCGTTTGGGTTGAAGAATGCAGGAGCCACCTACCAGAGGTTGATGAACAAGGTCTTCGAGGACCAGATCGGGCGCAACATGGAGGTGTACGTGGATGACATGCTGACCAAGAGCACTCATGCCACGAAACATGTTGCCGACCTTGCGGAGACCTTCGCCAACCTACGCCAGTACCGAATGAGGCTGAACCCCTGCAAGTGCACCTTCGGGGTTGCGGTAGGCAAGTTTCTGGGCTTTATGGTGACGCAGCGAGGAATTGAAGTCAACCCAGACAAAATCCGAGCCATCTTGGATATGAGGCCCCCAGCTAACAAGAGGGAGGTGCAGCATCTGACTGCGAGGGTGGCAGCCTTGAGCCGCTTCATGTCAAAGTCGGCAAAAATGTGTCTGCCCTTCTTTAAGGCACTGCACAAGGTCAACAGCTTTGAGTGGACGAAGGAGTGTCAGGAAGCCTTCAAGGAGCTAAAGAAATTTTTATCCACTCCCCCGCTGCTGTCCAAGCCGAGGGGTGGGGAGGAACTCTTTTTGTATCTCGCATCCTCCCCCGAGGCCGTCAGCTTCGTGCTTATCCGCATGGAGGCCGACGGGGTGCAGAAGCCGGTCTACTATACTAGCAAAGTGCTCCACAACGCCGAGGCGAGATACTCTAAGACCGAGAAGATCATCTTCGCCCTGGTGGTCTCCGCCCAAGCTTCCGACCCTACTTCCAAGCTCATCCAATCGTGGTGCTCACGGACCAACCACTCCGGACTATCTTGTTTCGTCTTGACACTTCCGGTCGACTGGCCAAATGGGCCATCAAGTTGGGGGAGTTCGATTTATCCATTCGGCCGAGGTCTGCAATGAAGTCCCAGGTGTTAGCCGACTTTTTGGTTGAGTGCACTTGGACCGAGGAGCATCTGGAGGAGTTGCGCCCAGAAGCGCACATGGAGTCCTCTACGGCCGAGGGGGTGGGGGAAGAAGACTGAATTCTTCATGTAGATGGAGCAATAAATTCTCAAGGGAGTAGAGCCGGACTTATTTTGGCAAGCCCCGAGGGAGAGGTGGTGGAGTATGCCCTTCGATTTCTGTTCCCGGCTGCCAACAATTAGACAGAGTATGAAGCCTTGCTGGCAGGAATGAAGCTAGCCAAGGAGCTCGGTGTGGAGCGTTTGAGGGCCTTCATGGACTCCTAGCTTGTCTTCGGGCATGTCGCTGAAGAGTATGAGGCCAGAGACCCGACCATGTCTCGCTACCTGAGCAAGGTGTAGTCCCAGGCCTCTCAGTTTTCCTACTTTTGTGTCAGCTACATTCCTCGGGCGGAGAATGCCCGAGCTGATGCGTTGTCCCGCTTGGCCACTTTGGCCGATGGGACCTTAGGAAGGATGTACGTGGAGCATCTGCAAGCCCCAAGCATTGAAGCAGCAGAGGAAGCACTACCGGTTGAGCAAGAGCACTCTTGGATGGATGTCTACGTCCGATATCTCACTGATGGCGCTCTCCCTAAAGACCTAGCCGAGGCCAGATTGCTCAAGCGGCGGGCCCCGAAGTTCTTAATAATGGACGGGAAGCTCTACCAAAGATCATTCTCATACCCGGTCCTCAGGTACGTCGGAGCTACTGAAGCTGACTACATCATGCAGGAAATCCATGAGGGCATCTGTGGGAGTCATCTAGGGGGCAAAGCACTGGCGTACAAGGCACTACGGCAAGGGTATTATTGCTAACCATGAGGGAGGACGCGGCCGAGCTTGTTAAGAGGTGCGATAGCTGCCAGCACCATGCCAACATCCATCGGCAGCCGACATCTCAGCTGACCCATCTGGCGGCTCCTTGGCCCTTCGCCCAGTGGGGTATGGACATCTTGGGGCCATTCCCTCCAGCCTCTGGTCAGCGCAAGTTCCTGCTAGTGACCGTCGACCACTTCACTAAATGGATTGAGGCCGAAACGCTTGCCAAGATCACCGAGGGTAAGGTGAGGTCCTTCTTCTGGAAGTCTATAATATGCTGGTTTGGGCTACCGCATACTCTCATCACCGATAACGGTCGGCAGTTCGACAACGCACCCTTCAGAGGATTTTGCATAGAGCTCGGCATCCATCAGCGGTTTACCTTCGTAAGGCATCCTCAGACCAATGGAGCGACCGAGGTGACCAACCGCATTATTCTTCAAGGATTGAGAGCCCGGCTGGACGACTGCAAAGGATGCTGGGTGGAGGAGCTCCACAGCGTACTGTGGGCCTACCATACAACGCCACGAGCCCCCACTGGAGAGACTCCCTTCAGCCTTATCTTCGGATCCGAGGCGTCATTCCTGTGGAGATTGGCGCCCCGAGCCCCAGGATGGAGGCATATGGCGAAGAGGACAATCCAAACCAGTTGCGGGCCAACCTCGACTTGGTGGAAGAGGTACGGGATCAAGCGCGACTCCGGATGGTAGCCTACCAACAGCGAGCGGCTAGGTATTATAAGGCTCGCATCCGCCTAAGGACCTTCTTGTTGGGGGACCTCGTCCTTCGGCGAGCCAAAATCTCAAAGCCGACAGAAGGAGGCAAGGTAGCACCGAACTGGGAAGGGCCCTACCGAGTCACCGAGGTACTCCGTCATGGAGCATACAAAATTGAAGAGCTGGACGAAAAGCTACTCCCGCAGATGTGGAATGCCGACAACCTCCGCCGGTATTATCAGTAGCGTACCCTTTTCTTTACATGAAATCTCACGCTTGTATTCTTTTGGGGCCCTCGCCCCGCACTTGAAATTAATAAATAGGAGTTTGAGCATCTCATTTCTTCAACAAAAAGCCCAATGTACCATCAGATTCAAAAAGCCCAATGTACCATTGGCATCGAAGACTCGATGTACCATCGGATTCAGAAAGCCCAATGTACCATTGGCATCGAAGACTTGATGTACCATCGGATTCAGAAAGCCCAATGTACCATTGGCATCGAAGAGCCGATGTACCATCGGATTCAGAAAGCCCAATGTACCATTGGCATCGAAGACCCGATGTACCATCGGATTCAAAAAGCCCAATGTACCATTGGCATTGAAGACCCGATGTACCATCGGATTCAAAAAGCCTAATGTGCCGTCGGACTCGAGAAGACCAAGTCTTCCTCGGGGTTCCAAGGCCAACGACCCATTGGTCCCTGGAAGCCGAGTTTTCCTTGGCTTTACCAAGGGTCTGGCCCTATACAGCTAAGTCAAAGCCACTCGTGGGTGAGTAAAGATGCCCCCTCGATGCCGATAAAGCCACCAAGGGTCCCACATTAGTAGCTCGGTTTTAAAAGTGACACAATGCAGTTATCTAAAAACAACTCCATTAATGATGGTGTTTACAAAATTCCGACTGAGTCGGACTTTACAAAAATAAGGAGAAAGTTACAAAAATTCACGGGTCGGCCGCTGCAGGCTCATCGTCGGATGAGGATACTTTGGAGAGGTGCTTCGGCTCAACCTCTAGGGCATGTGGAAGGTTCAGTTCCCGAGCAACTTTCTCCTTCCCACATCGGAATCCCTGGAGATAGGCATCCGTTAAAGCTTCGGCCAGTTCGTCCGCAAAGCGCTCGGACGCCCGAAACTCCTCTACAGCCTTAGCGGCCCTAGCCTCGGCAGCTACCTCCACCTCTGCGGCTCGGGCCTCCCTCTCCGCGGCCAGAGAGGCTACTGCCGCCCTTTCGGCCTCTTTGGCGTGCTCCGCCTCCTCTTTGGCACGCCTGGCCCTATCCTCGGCCGCCTGGATGGCCGAGTTCAACTCGGCAATGTGAATGTTTCGGGCTTCAATGGTGCCCTCGGCCTCGGTATGTTGGCTGAGTGCCACCCGCAATCAAATGGCTTCGGCCTCCGCTCTGCTCTCGGCCCTCTTTATTTCATCGGCTCGATCGGTCCTCGCCGATTCCAGAGCCCTCTCTGCAGCCTCGGCCCAGGCTTGGGCGTCCTCGGCGTCTTGTTGAACCTGGCGGAGGACGGCCTCCCCTTCACCAATAGCCTCTCGAGTGAGCACTAAGGAGTTTGTCACCTGTACTCGAGACGTCAGCCAGGCAAACTATTAAAAATTAAGTCAAGAGCATGGGAGGTAACTTACTTGAACCAGGGCCGAGAAGGCCTCTCGGAAGAACCTGGTTGCCCCCAGATTTTGGAGTTCCTCCTGAAACTCAGGCTGAACGGCCTGGGACATGAGCCACTCTGCTCTCCATCCATCGTTCATCAAGGAGAACCCGTGGGGGATTGGTCCGGCTCCACTTCCCCCGGCGGCCTCAGTGCGCTTGGGCTCGCTGCATGGGAGGTTGCCCGCCGGCATTTCCTCCGGTGGCGGGTTTGTTGCTGCCGGAGATTCGGCACCTAGGCCCTGCTCTGCCTTCGTCGGGGCTGATTTGGCAGACACTTGGGGCTCCTTGGTCACCCCCTCAACCCTGACCCCCTCCGGTGGGGTGTCGGCTGTCAGATCTACGGGCTCAGTTGGAGTTCCCTGGCACTCGGGAGGCGGGGAAGCCCGCATCATCGGATGTTTGGGGGCCGGGGCCTGCTGCCCCTCGCTCGATCCCTCCTAGGCCCTCATCCTTTTGGAGACGGCCTTCTTGAGTTTGCGGGTCAGGACCTTTATGGCTGCACGACATCAGTCGGAGTTAGTTAAAGAGAGAGAGAGAGAGAGAGAGAGAGAGAGAGAGAGAGAGAGAAAAGAAAGAGAAGATAAGAGGATGAAGGGAGAGAACAGAGGGGGAAGGAAAAGAAGTTTGGCTAAGTATTGGGACTCCTATTACTCACCGCTTTGGGTGGTGAGGCCTACCAGCCGGAGGTTGTGCTCCGACATAAGCAAGTTGTATCTGGGGATGTCAGCAGTTAACAGCTGCCCCAGCGCTTCTTTGTCTCCTTGGAGTATGGTGGAGTTCATGTTGGGTCGGAGGTCGGGATCCCCCCATCCGGGCTTGACTTGGTCCAGGTCTGCGAAGNGGTCTATTTCGATTCAAGAGTACAGACGCCGCATGGTAAGAAAACTTAAATATTTTAATTACTAATTTAGTTATTTACAAATACTTTTATTTATATCAATTTTTCTTTCTGTTGTTGTAGTCTGAACAGGAGGGCGGAGATCCTGTGAGTTTCGTCTATTCAGGGCGACACACACAAGGAGGGACGGTTCTTGGGTCGATACACGATCACGGGAGGTTGCGGTAAGAAATTAGCTTTATATTGTTTCTGTTTAATTTCTAAAATTTTATTTAGAGAAATTTATTGATTCATTTATTGTTATTTTATAATTCAAAGGCACGAGTCGAGGAGCTTCAGTCCCAGGCATCACATGTCGACTCCATTGATGGGGGACCGCCCGTCGAACTCTCATAGAGGAGAGTCGACGTATGTTTTTAGAGGCTGTTGGTGCCCAGCCGCGAGACCGCAGGGTCTATGGTCTGGGCACTAGAGCTTCTGCATATTTTCCCCAGCAGGCCTCCAGTTCGCGCTATTCTGGCGATATTCCTACCGAGCGTTTATAAGACATTCAAAGATCTATTATGGAGGAGGTTCGGCAGGACGTTCAGCAGGAGATTCAGCAGGAGTTCGACCAGCGCACGAAAGTCCTTAAGCATGAGTTCGACCAACGCACGGAAGTCCTTCAACACGAGCTCTCTGACATAAGAGAGCATGCATCACATGCGAGATTTGGTTAGCCGTATGTCGTAGGGTTTGCAGCCACCACGTGATCATGATAGTGAAGATTCTTGATGTATTTTTTTCTTTACTTTTTATGTATTGTACATGAAAACTTCAAAATTTTAATATATTAATTATTTTTAAAAATTTAATGATGAATGTTTGATTAATATTAGTGTTTCGATCAATATCAGTGTTTCGATCATAATTTTTATAAATTTAACTGTTTTAATTTATAATAATTTATATTTTTTAAAAAAATTTAATTAGCGACGCATTAACGACTGAAATTGCGTTGTTAATATATCTAAAATATTATTATTAAATATTGCAACGTATTAATTACGTCGCAATATTGCGACGCAATTGAATGTATCGCGATATTAAATTTAATCATTTTAATTTTTAATCTTTTTATTTTTAAAAAATATTTAATTAGTGACGTATTAGCGACTGAAATTGCGTCGCTAATATTTCTAAAATATTATTATTAAATATTGCGACGCAACATCTTGCGTCGCAATATTGCGACGCACTTGGTTGCGTCGCAATATTAAATTTAACCGTTTTAATTTTTAATTTTTAATATTTTTTATAAAAATTTAATTAGCGACTCATTAGCGACTGAAATTATGTCGCTAATATTTCTAAAATATTAGTATTAAATTTTACGACGCAACGACCTTGTGTCGCAATATGCGACGCAAAGATGTTGCGTCGTAATATTAGCGACACAATTGCGACTAAATTCATTCTGTGATGAGACTTACAGCGACGCTACAGTTACATCGCTAATGCGTCGCAAAACCCAATTTAGCGACGCATTAGTGGCGCATTTTTGCGTCGCTATATTTATTTCTATTGTAGTGGGCGCTGTCATTCCTCATTTATCCATTAATGATTCAAATCGTATGAATCAATGATGTTTATCTTATCTAATTATTTTAAAAAAATAAAAAATATGCATAACATATTCAAATTATATGAATTAGTGATGTTTATCCTTACTCAATTATTGACTCAACGACTCTTTCGCCTATCATTCAAAGCATAACAAGATAAAACAAAAAGATGGATTTGAGAATATATCATTTATTTTGATAAGCATGAACAAAAAAATAAGAATTATTTTTGATATTATAACATAAGGTGGCTCTGATACAACTTGATAGAATTTGAAAAAACTGAATACGAATCAATTGTCCCATAATCCTTATGTCAATAATATTGAAACACCATGCATAATCGAAAAAGTTTGAAATTTGTATTTGTTCTATCATTATTAAAAAATAAAGAATATTATAACAGAATTAATGCAATAGCATTGTCTGTTAATTTTGGTTAGAAACAGTGCTTTTTGTGGGTTAACATAATTAAATTTTTTTTAATAAAGATGAAAATGATTAAAATGCTTAAATAAAAAAATTTAACCTTTATGGGAGCCCTACTGATGCGCAGGACCGATTCACATACCTAATCTCGATTCTTTCCTGCAGCCCTGCCTCATTCATCTGTCCTCTCTTTATTTCTTTTTTCTTAACCTCGATTCTCGATTCTGTCTTTGTTTCTTTCTTTCTTAACCTCGATTCCCGATTCTCTCTTTCGATTCTCTTTCTTTCTTTCTTAACCTCGATTCTCTCTTTTCTTTCCTGCGGCCCTGCCCCCTGCCGCATTCATCTCATCTATCCTTTTTTCTTTCTTTATTTCTTAACCTCAGCCCTCTCATTCATCTCATCTATCCTTTATTTCTTTCTTTCTTAACCTCGATTCTCTTTTCTTTCCTGCGGCCCTGCCGCCATTCATCTCATCTATCCTTTCTTTCTTAACCTCGATTCCTCTTTTCTTTCCTGCGCCCTGCCCCATTCATCTCATCTATCCTCTTTCTTTCTTATCCTCTGCCCTTTTCGCGAGATTGTAATCCCGGCCGGCCCACCATCATCAACAACATCAATTTTATCCGTCTTCTATCTTTCCCAGCCCTCCGGCTCCGTAACGAACATGTCGACCAGTACCGTGTCCTGGACCAACTCGTGGGGCCCTCCCTTCGCGCGCCTCCTGGGGCCTCGCAAACCTCTCCTCCCCGGCAGCGGCAGCAGCAGCAGCATCAGGAGGAGGTGGGGCAATTCGTGCTGGGATGGTGGGAGGAAGGTCCTCTGCGCCTGCACTGCCCCTCCGCGGAATTGGGGCGATGGCCCTTCTGCCCTCGATACCTATAGCTCATTCATTCCCGAGAATTTGGGAGCGGGTAAAGATGTTAAGGGTGAACCTGATGTCCTTATCGAGTGCAGAGATGTCCACAAATCATTTGGAGACAAGAAAATATTGAGGGGTGTGAGCTTCAAGATTAGACATGGTGAAGCTGTTGGAATAATTGGACCTTCAGGCACTGGCAAATCAACAGTGCTCAAGGTTATGGCAGGGCTTTTAGCCCCAGACAAGGGTGAAGTTTTTGTCTGTGGAAGAAAGAGACATGGTTTGGTTAGTGATGAGGAAGTGTCTGGCCTCCGGATTGGCTTGGTGTTTCAGAGTGCAGCACTTTTTGATTCTCTCACGGTCCGTGAAAATGTTGGCTTTCTATTGTATGAAAATTCGAAGATGTCAGAGGATCGGATAGCAAAACTTGTGGCAGAAAATTTGGCAGCAGTAGGGTTAAAGGGAGTTGAAGAGCGTTTGCCATCTGAACTATCTGGTGGCATGAAAAAACGTGTAGCTTTAGCTAGGTCTATAATCTTTGATGACACAAAGGAGGTGGTAGAACCAGAGGTGCTCTTGTATGATGAACCCACAGCAGGACTTGATCCTATCGCTTCCACCGTTGTTGAAGATCTCATTCGCTCTGTGCATATGAAAGGAGAGGATGCCCTTGGAAAGCCAGGAAAGATTGCATCCTATGTGGTTGTCACTCATCAGCATAGCACCATAAAAAGAGCTGTTGATAGATTGTTGTTTCTTTATGAGGGAAGGATAATCTGGGAAGGAATGACACATGAGTTTACCACATCCACAAATCCAATAGTTAGGCAGTTTGCATCTGGCAGCTTAGATGGACCGATCAAATACTGAAAGTACACTCAATAGCATTGCTGGTGTGCTGGTGACTATTCATCTTACCTGTTAATCTCCGGGACACTGTAGCAAGGGCACCATTTTCTCAAATGCAAGTTATGGTGCAACGAGGTAAAAGACGCCGTGTTGAAATTTCTTTGGCGCAGGTGCACATGGGCCATTTTAAGGCAAATCCTGGCCTGATTGATGTGATATTATTTTTTAACGCATTGTTGTTTTTTCCTTTGAAAATACTTGTATCGGACAAATTTGCCATTCAAAAAATATTATTTGTTTTATGAAGGTTTCTTTATCTCTTCTCCCATTAAAAAAAAAAATTTACTTGCATACGAATTGGTCCTGCATCAGTTTGATATCAGAGCCAAGTTAGGGCTTAATTTTAATTCACATTATTATCAGTATATCTATGTTAATTGAATTGTTTCTACCTGCATACACATCAGAAAATTACAAAATTTATTTCTCTAGATTCATTATAATTTAAAGTATTTTTGTTATTTTTTGAGAATTTAATTCAATCTGTGAATTAATTGCATGCCTGATTACTCAAAAAAAATGAGATTTATTGCTATTTATAGATTTCTGGGTTAGGGTTTGTGTTTTACATGTCATTCATCTGCATTAAATTACTCTTAAGGGCTTTCATTGATGTTAGATAAGGGAGGGATTGAGACCCCTTCCTTGGCCCAAAACAACCACCCGCATTCCGATCCCAAGCCTCTAATCTAAAATTGAGTAGCAACTTAATTGACATTTACCCTAGAGGGCTAGGGACACCAACAGTCGGTTTAGTGTACTGAAGGAGACTAGTACAAATCAATCTGGCGTGTGCTTTAAAATTGGTGTCTAGAAGGGAGGTCAAATGTCAAACGACTTAAGCAATTGGCCAATTGAAGAGTTACTGTTAGATTGGCTTGCATTAAGCCAAATCCTTTACTCTGGATGACAAGGTCTAGCATACCTAGTCCGAGTCAGTCTGAGTCTTGTATGCTTGATTGTACTTGCATGTGCACTAGATCAGGAGCATCTTTTCGCTCATCACCACCTCCATTACAGGCTGAACCCATGGCTAATCAAAACATTGATGATCACTTAAGGATCATCACTGAACAACTAGCCCGAATGAACCAAGACATCAAGCAATCTGAGGCTAGATTAGGGTCCAGGTTCGATCAAGTCGAAACTAGGTTGGGCATCCTAGAAGAGGCCCGTGAGCCCCACACTGAGTCTGATCATGAGACCCCACCTCATCCTAGGAGAGCCCAACAGCCTGACCTCTACATAAGGCCAAACCCTAGGAGACCACTTCGACTGATCCAGTCCTAGATGTCCATCCTAGGTGACCCAATCATAAGGCAGTAGACCAAGAAGAAAGAGCCCTTAGAAGTGTCAGACTTGAAGCACCTACTTTCGATGGCTCTATGGACCCTAAGGACTACCTAGATTGGGAGGAAGGGATGGACCAGTACTTTGACTGATATGACATATCTGAAGAGCGTAAGTTTAAGTTTGCCAAGCTCAAGTTAGTACGACAGGCTAGGTTATACTGGGCCACTTTAGAGCGAAGGCAATTATTAGAGGGTAGAGACCCCATAGTCACCTGGCACGCCATGAAGGCTAGACTTAGGTCCAATTATGTCCCTACATCGTATGAACAGAGCCTATTGGACCAGTGGCAAGGATTAATTCAGGGTAGTAAAACTGTGAATGAATACATTGCTACATTCCAAGAGTATACCATGAGGTGTAATATCGTTCAGTCTGAGGAAGTCACCCTATCCAAGTTTAGGTATGGCCTGAGAGCAGATATTCAAAGAGAACTCTACCTAAGAAGGGTACACGATTTAAAGAAGCTTACTAAGTTGCTAGGGATTATGAACGTTTTCAGAGAGGGCCACCCTATCGTAGATCAGAGGCTACCAAGAGCCCTAGCCCATATCCAGGATCTAGCCAGGCCTATCCTAGTTGTCCAGACCTACCCAGTACTCAGACCCCCGCCAGACTTTTCGAGTCGACCCAACACTAGCCAACCAGTACAAGCCGAACTGAGTTGAGTCGAGCCCAGAATAGTATCCCTATACCCCAGAGAGAGGATAAGGGCAAATCTATAGAGGTCCAAAGAAATTCCAACCCCAAATCAAATGCTTTAGATGCAACAAACCGGGACATATGATCAGCCAGTGCCCAGTCAAATCCCTTCATATAGATGAGTTACCTGAGACTGAATCCGAGTCCCTAGTTAAGCCTGAGGGAGTGGTCTATGAGGCTGATACCCATCTGATAGATGAGTACGATGGAGAGGAGGAAACATTTGAGTCTGAAGACCTACTAGGAGTGGTTAGATGTATCTTGACCCAGACTCAAACTAAGGACCAGGAAGATTGGCGTAGGACTAACATCCTACAGACTTTTTAAGATAGGGGATAAGGTGCTCAAGATCATAGTGGATAGCGAAAGTTGTGTCAATGTCGTCTCTGCCAATACAGTTAAGTCATTAGGATTGACCATAGTTCCCCATCCTAGTCCCTATAAGGTCTCATGGGTAGATTCCACCTCTATCCCAATCAAGTCCAGATGCCAAATACTAATCAAATTGCAAAACTATGAGGAAAGGGTCTGGTGCGATGTAATTCCTATGGGTGTTAGTAGTATTATATTAGGTCGACCTTGGCTTTACGATCATGATGCCACCTTGTTTGGTCGATCCAACATCTGCTCTTTTAAACACAATGGGAATAAGTATGTGATACATCCAACTCCACCTAGGGACCCAATCAAGAAAGAATCTAGCAACCTTAAGGATAGCAAGCCAAGAGTTAATCTGATTAAAGCTAAGGAATTAGAAAAGGACATCACTGAGGGTAATCCTGTTTAGATTTTGACCACTAAAGAGATCTATGAATCAGTCAAAAGGAACAACTCCAGAAGTAATTGAGATCCTAGAGGAGTTTAAGGATGTCTTCCCTGAACAATTGCCTGATCAATTACCATCCCTGAGAAACATCCAACATGCCATTGACATGATCCCAGGATCCACCCTCCCAAACCTTCCCCATTATAGGATGAACCCCACTGAGCATCAAGAACTACAAAAACAAGTGGGAGAATTACTTAGGAAAGGTTTCATTAGGGAGACTTAAGTCCTTGTGCAGTTCTTGCACTATTAACCCCTAAGAAGGATGGTACCTGGAGAATGTGCATGGACAGTAGGGCCATCAACAAAATCACTATCAAGTATAGGTTCCTATCCCCAGACTAGATGACATGTTGGACATGATGGCGGGTGCCACTATCTTTTCCAAAGTAGACCTTAAGAGTGGCTACCATCAGGTTAGAATTAGACCAGGGGATGGGTGGAAGACTACATTTAAGACTAGAGATGGTCTGTTTGAGTGGGTCGTGATGCCTTTTGGGCTATCAAACGCACCTAGCACATTCATGAGAATCATGACCCAGGTCCTGAAAGAGTACACGGGAAAATTCTTAGTGGTCTATTTTGATGATATATTAATTTATAGCAAGACCAAAGAGGATCATCTTAACCATCCCAGATTAATCTGTCAGACCCTTAGAGAGAATAGCCTATATGCAAACCTTAAGAAGTATGATTTCATGATGCATAGGGTTATCTTTCTAGGTTTTATAGTAACCCCAGAAGGTGTTTCAGCAGATCCTGAAAAGGTTAGGTCGGTCGTAGAGTGGCCGGTACCCATGAATGTCCACAATGTCGCAGCTTCCATGGCCTAGCAACCTTTTACAGGAGATTCATTAGGGGATTTAGCACCATCGTCGCACCCATCATTGATTGTATTAGGAAGGGTAATTTTGAGTGGACTAAGTCAGCTAATAAGGCCTTCCTAGAGCTTAAGGATAGGATGACTCATGCACCCATACTTAGACTTCCAGACTTTTCTAAGGTGTTTGAGGTTGCATGCGACGCGTTGGGAGTAGGCATAGGTGGAGTGTTAAGCCAAGAAAATCACCCCATAGCTTTCTTTAGTGAAAAACTAAATGAAGCTAAACTTAGGTATTCCACCTATGATAAGGAATTCTATGTGGTAGTACAAGCCCTTAAGTATTGGAGACATTACTTACTACCGCATGAGTTTGTCTTATTTTCTGATCATGAGGCACTCCGATTTCTGAACTCCCAAAAGAAGCTAAACTCTAGGCACGACAAATGGGTTGAATACATTCAGGCATACACTTTTGTCCTGAAACACCATGCCGGTATAGAAAATAAGGTAGCAGACGCCTAAGCTGTAAGTCTTTGTTGTTGAGTACTGTTAGCACCGAAGTTATAGGGTTCGACTGGATAAAAGATGAGTATGAGACCTATCATGACTTTGGTGAAATTTATAAGATCCTTCAGCTAGGGCCATCCAGTACCAGTGGAGATTATACCATCTAGGATGGTTATCTTTTTAGGGGCAATAGACTTTGTATCCCTAGGATGTCACTTAGAGAATTCCTAGTCTGGGAAGCGCATACTGGGGGATTAGCTGGTCATTTTGGAAGAGATAAGACTATTCTAGCGATAGAGGACCAATTTTACTGGCCAGGATTAAAAAGGCTCGTTGTCCTGATAATAGCCCGATGTCGAACTTGTGCCGTTGCAAAACAGCAGAAGCAGAATACCAGTCTATATACTCCTTTGCAAGTGCCTGATCGTCCTTGGCAAGACCTTAGTATGGACTTCATTCTAGGATTACCTAAAACCCAGAAGAAGCACGACTCCATCTTTGTAGTGGTCGATAGGTTCTCTAAGATGGCTCATTTCATCCCTTGTTCGCAAACCTTTGACGCGTCTAGGGTAGCCCGACTTTTCGTAGACAGCATGGTCAAGCTCCATGGCCTACCTAAGACCATTGTTTCTGATGGGATGTTAGGTTCACCAGCTACTTTTGGAAAACACTATGGCATCTATTAGGGACCAAACTTAATTTTTTCACAGCCTTTCACCCCCAAATGGATGGGCAAACTAAGTGGTGAACCGTATCTAGGAAATGTTCTTAGGTGCCTTGTAGGCGAACACCTAGGGATGTGGGATTTATTACTACCTCGTGCAGAGTTTGCCTACAATAGCTCAGTGAACAGGTCCACGGGCAAGAGTCCATTTGAGATAGTCCATGGGTACAAGCCTAATGTCCACTTGATCTAATTTCTCTACCCCTCCACACACGAGTTTCAGAGTCCGTACAACTATTTAAACAACATATCAAAGACTTATATAAGGACATTAGCCAGAAAATAAATCTAAGTAATGAAACTTATAAAAGACTGGCGAACTCCCGAAGAAGAGCTAAAGAGTTCGGTGTAGGGGATTATGTCATGGTTAGGCTTAGGCCTGAACGGTTCCCACCAGGTACCGTTAAGAAACTTTACGCACACAGAGCTGGTCCCTTTAAAATAATAGAGAAGGTAGGACCCAATGCCTATGTGCTAGATCTGCCCTCGGATTGGGGCATTAGCTCTACCTTCAATATTGCAGACCTAGTAGAATATAGGGAACTGGCAGCGATTCCTAGTGAGTACTTTGGACCTAACCCTTCTTTCATGAGCGAACCTACCCAAGAGTGTCCACCATCAATTTTACCTGAGCGAGGAGAGTGGATCGAGCGTATCATAGACGATCAAGCCATTACGACCTGGAACCACGGTTATCAACGCTACCTGGTCCGATGGCAGGGTTGCCCTGAATCTGACGATTCATGAATTACTCGAGAGGACTTGCAACACCTCGACCCAGACCTACTAGAGAGATACCAGAGCCAGAATGACCCATACTCGACAAGGTCGAGTTCTTCCCACCCCAGGAGAATTGGTGCGGTCACCAGGATCAAGCAGAGGATTCTTAACCTCTGTGGATATCTGATTAGTTATGATTCAAGTCTTAAGTTGGGAAATAAAGTTTAGTTTATTTTGAGTCCTGTCCAGATCATTTTATTCTAAATTGAGTCCTATCCAGTTCAGTTTATTTTAATGTGAGTCCTGTAGCAAGTTCATCAGCTTACAAGAGGAGACATCAGTATTGGAGCAGAAGACAAGGCCATCACAGTCAGACAGAGCAGCTGCTAAATTTAAGTTGGTGCCACACCTACTTCAAGCAGCCCACATGCCACCTAGCAGAGCAAGCAACCTTCCCGATCTGGATGATCATTTTTTATCTGGCCGATGCCGATTTCATGCCAAATTAAGCTGTCGCTGATTGCATCTCAATCATATCTAGAAGATCACCTTCCTCATCTGGACGCCAAAGATTTCATGCCGAATCCAGTTGTCGCTGATTGCATCTAGAAGATCACCTTCCTCATTGGATGTTGCAGATTTCATGTCAAATTTGATTAGGGCGCCTTTGTTTTCTATTCTCTCTTTCTATATCTGTATTTCTTGGGCCTCAAGTCTCTTGCTCTATAAAAGAGACCCTCTTGTATGAATAATGTATCTTTTATTATTTATCAATCAATCCAAGTTTTGAGTTATTGTGATTTTTGTTAATTGGTTCTCTGATGCTCTTGTTTCCCTCCTCCTGCGCGTGCCAACATCCCAAGTCTCCAGGGAAAACCCTGGCCGCCACCTTTATCTTCCAATAGTGGACGCCCAAGAGCCCTTAGCCGCCCTCTCCTTTTCTCTACTCCTTCCTTGTCTCTTTGCCTCTATTCTAAATTTTTCTATGATTCTTTAACCCTTGTATGGTGATCTTGCATATCCCTCAGTAGCCACGACTCTAGGATTCAAGGCGATCGTCATCCAGGACAGCGGATACTTGGCCGTAGATCCGTGGGCTCAAGGCTTGGTCATCTAGGGCGCATCCGCCAGGCAGAGCAACCCCTTCAACACTTTGACCTTCCCCCTCTTGTCAGGTACACCCCTCTAATCTACTAGTAACTTTATTGTAGGAGAGCATGCCCTACCGGGGCTTCTTAGCCTTGGCGGTCCTTCTTCTTTATTTTAGGAACTATTTTGCATGCGGATTTACTGTGAATTTTTCTGAATCCCTCTTAGGCTATTACTTTGGAAGAATAATCAACTGCAATCATTAATCATTAAAAAAAAGATAAAAAAGATACCTACAACCTTTTCAAAAAGATAACTATAACCTTTCCGATTTTCGAATAAGCATTTCTTTACTGAAAAGATACCTATAACCTTTTCAAAAAGATGTTTCCTATCAATCATGTTCAAACTAGGTGTCACGCTCCAGGTATAGGGTTTTTCTTTTCTAAGGCCCGCCCTGAGCGTGCGGCACTTAAGGTCCTCCCTTAAGTCAGCCTCTCGTCTCACGACCAAAGTCCCGTAGCCCCTTAGAAAACTACACGCACTTCCCTCACCCAAACACATAAGCACAATTACGAGGAATCCCCAACCTTCATTGATCATACACAACAAAGGATACAAGCCTCTAGGAGTGTGTAGATCTCTCCCCTAATCTACTCGCACTTAGCCACAAAGTGCTTGCAACACTCCTACCCAACCCAATGCCATGGCATGGTCCTTTATAGCCGGCTGGACCTATGCCCTCCACTATCTCACGCCACTAAGCAAGTGAGGCGGTTGGTAACCATCCGGTGGTTATTGGTTGATGCACTCTCCCATGATGTGAGCCCATGTCCCTCGCGTGGCACCACATAAGACGCCACTCGATCCATGATGTGCACTATCCAGGTGGTTACTGTAACCGCCCAGCATCATGGCCTTCAACTCCCTCCATGTGGATAATTGGGCAACTTCCACTTGGCCCACTCTCCCCCAGCCTTCGCTGGTCATGCACGCCTCCTGCTGGTCGTGCGCGCCTCCTGCGCGCATATACTGGTCGGTCTGTAGCCTCGCCGGGCGGTTGGATAACCGCCCGAGTGTGCGCCAGTTGTGCGTGCGCCCCACGCGCGCCTTGGCGCACCATGCCGTGCTCCTGGCCAGACAGTTATGCAACCGCCTGGTCGTGTGCCCATCATGCGTACGCCCTACGTGCGCCTGGGTGCACTTGGCCCATCTGTTGGGCGGTTTCGGCCACTGCCCCCATAACTGCAACCATCCATCGAGAGTCCTAAAGTTGAAACCACTCACCATGTCTCACGTCCGCCACGCGCGCCACGCGTCCGTGCAACTCCGCGCATGTTGCTGGCCTCCTACCAGCCCTGCGTCCATGTTGTGCCATCCTTTAGTCGCTGCGCTTCGGCCCACACAGTCCACACGACCTAACTTGGCAACGGCCCTCCTATGGCCTTGCCCCATGCTCCGCTGCCTCTGCTGCATTGCGTTATGCTGGGGTCTCCTTCTTCTGCGTGAGGTTCCCTCCATGGAACCTCGCTGTGGTCGGATCCGCGTGTGCGCCATGGCCCTTGGCATTCATCCTTATGCCGGCCCCTGGCAGTCCTGGAGCACCGCCAAGCTCCTTGACACTCCGCTCCCTGGGCATCTGTCCGACCCTTGGCCCTCTGCGGCCAAGTCACTTGGGCTCCTACCCAAGTATGGCGAACCTCATTACATCGTCCGACATGCGCACTGCCGCCCTACAGCGCGCCATGCCTCGGCACCAACCTAGGCGTTAGGTTGGGGGCGTGACACTTGGGAAGACTTTATATGTAATCATGTCTCTTTTCAGCCCATCATAAAATTAGAATCATGTTACGGATATCTACACATTGTATTTCATATCAAAAAATTAATCCTTAATGTCCGATTAACTCTCTTAGATCATTTATTATTGGACTAACATTATGATAATTAAATATACATATTTACATATATTGATTCATATAAGTATTTTCAACACCTAATACTCTGTTATGACTCCAATTCCTTTGTTTTGATTGAATTAAGATTAAATTAGAGCATTGTAGTTCCTAATCGGAACCAATAACCGGCGAAGTGGGCTTGCCGGAGGTCGCTTTTAGGGTCATGATATCTTCTTCATCCACAGCCGCTGCCGATTAGCGCCGTCAGAGGCAAGAGCCTCAAGAAAATGGGTTTTGGCCGTTGTCTTGCTCTCGGCCATGGCTTCTGTGCGCCTCGGCCAATCACGAGGCTGATGCCACCCACGGCTAGTTGTCGTCAGCCGTGCGCCACCAGTGACCAGATGTCGTCGGTGACCGAAGCCATGAGGTTCGGTGCAAGGAGAAGGAGGCGATCGGGTGGTGAGGAAGCGGTTAGATGAACAGTGATTGGGTTCGGCTCACTGTTCACACGACCGATTCAGCCAATAAATAGGTTCAAGTTCAATTTAGGTTTAATTTACTGACCAAAACTAGACCTAAACCCAGTCCAGTGAACCAGCACTTAAACCATATCTATTTTGCCAAAACAGAACCCAATTTAGCCTAACTAGAATTTAAATGAAACCCAAATTAGTGAACCAGAAAGCTAAATTGGCTCTAATTAATTAGGGTTCAAGCCCAATTAAAACTGATTTAATTCAATTGAACCTTAATTGATTCAATTAAGTCCTAATTGAGAGGATTAATGATACAATTAAATTACAATTGATTTAATTAGGTAGTGTTGAGCCTAAATAACTTTAACCTAGACCCAGCCATAATTTGATTTAATTAAGCTATGAGGGGCCTAAACTTAATTATAACCCTATGATTTACTAATATTGAGGATTAATTTATGTATGATGATGATTATAGATAATCATATTATTGATTGATTGAGATTGGTAGAGGAATATAATTAGATTTGGATTAGTGAGCAAGATAGAAGTACTTGCACCAACATATATGTGGTATGAGTGACTTACTTGCATATATTTTGATATTATGTATTATAGCTTTGTACTCTTTTTTTTATTAGCCTATTTTGAATTATGCATAAATTTGACTTATATTTCATATATGGTAGTATGATTTGGATATGTGTAGATGTGGCATATAATTATTATATAGAATGATTTTGATGATATGGTTTGAAGCCTATTTTGCATATTACAAAGATTGAAAGATGTTATGGGATGAAAAAAGGCATGTGAACTAGCCATGTGGATATGATGATATGACACTAGTGACATGGTAGTAGCTGGAAGATCACTAGTATGGAACTAGTCCAATCAGAACTCAATTAGGTTCGAATTAGATTTATGACACTTAGTACAGTTGACTGAGTGTCACGTGTCACTAGTTTTAGCAGATGTGGCCAGAGTCAAGTCTAGTTTAGACAAGTGACACCATAACAGGGCTTACCTATTATGCCGAAGGGACATTGGTGTAGGCCCAGTCCAATCAGGGCTAGTTAGTGTCAGACTAGATTTATTACACATGATATGGCACCGTGTTAGGGTCTACAAGTGGCAATTAGAGGGTCCTTGGTGTAGAACTAGTCTAGTAGGGGCCCAAATGGGTTGGATTGGATTTATTACAAGTGGCACTAGTGTAAGAACGAACCTAGGTATATTGTGATGTTAAATTAAGTTTATATACACAAAATAGTAGTAAGGCTATGATGTCAGTATGTATTATCAAAATACATTAGTAGGGTCTGAGTTAGAATGCAGCGTCATGGTAACATAGTTTAATGTTATGGATCATAAAAGTTGTTAAAAATTTCTCTTATATTGACACAAGGTTTTGTAGCATGATTTTATAGCATAATTTATTTTATCAAAATACACCATCTTTTCATACTTTACATACTATGTAGATATTCATTTATTTGTATATCCATTTCTATGGATAAAAATTTCTACTAAGCTGTTAGCTCATTATATATTACTATATCTTTTACAGAGATTAAAAATTTTGATGCTGAACCAGACTATGGGGTTGTTAGAGAAAGAGAGACTTAAAGTAGATATTTTGATCTTACTTTGATACCGTATAATTTTGTGCATGCTATTGATAATGATAATTTATGTTGATAATTGTGATATTTGCACACATTGATGATTATATATTGGCATCGTATGGACTATGATATATTCAGAGAATATATGATACATGTTCAATTGACATCATGATTGAGTTTTGTGAATATTGAGGATGAACTTGCCCGGCATGCTTTGTTCTGCTCTAACAGTATACGGCCATGTTACAATCACCTCAGGCGTGACGGAGGAAGACCAAAAATTTATTAGGAGCTATAAAGAATTAAAGGAGAGGAGCAATGCAAACGATCAAAATGGGCAGCAAAAACAATAGAAAGAGGCTTCCGGAGTAACAAAATACAAATCTAGAGTTAGGTTCACGGTCCTCTGGACCTCTAGTACATAAAAGTAGCAATATAGGAGAACGTCTGTCATTATTGAGGAGGAACAATTTGTAGCAGACTGAAGGCAATGTAAGGGACCAAGGAGGCCTTTGTGGTCAAGTAATAAACAGCATGTACATGCATCAAGAACTATCTTGAGAGATGGTCCATCAAAACTAGTAGCTATCATTCTACAAGAGGCAAGCTGCTTCACAAACATCCAAGCTTCATCCAGAAAGAAAGCAGTAAGAAGTGAATACATGAGTCAATTGAACTTGTATGGCACAGGTGACGAGGAATATTTGCAGCACGTGATCATGGGGAATAATAAGGTAAAAGACAGAGCATTGCAGTTGCAGCGCATGAGAGTTGTTAGGCACAAGACATCAGAGGAGATCATCACGTGAGTTTTGTTAGGCAGAGCGTGACAATTGTAGCATACGAGAGTTGTTGGGTACTGATGCAAGAAAAAAAATGTCACCGTAACAATAAATGTACTTGATAATAAAGATCGAGTTTTTAAAAGTAGAGTTATCTTTGATTTGGCTGATCAAGCTACATTTGAACTGACTAATTAGGCTACGGTCCAATAGACAGCAAGAGTATGTCTCCTCATTGGCTTCAAAGTTAGTATCAATGCCATCGTCGGTCTTAACGCCGACACCAGAGTCGGTCTTCGAACCTATGCAGGACCGAACTGTCTCTGTACCTCAGCAGGGCTGAGTTGTCTCCATACCTCAACATGATTGAGCTATCTCCGAACCTCAGCATGACCGAGCTATTTCAGTACCACGAAAGGACCGAGCTCTCTCTGAACCTCGATAGGGCCGAGCTATCTCTATACCTTGCCAGGATCGACCCTCATCTTCAACGTAAGCAGCATTGCTGCTTCAAACTACGTCGGATATTTCGGAGGATGAACCATCCCGATCGCAAAAATTGCATAGTGAGCTTCCCTAAACAGAAATGGAAGCCAAATATAGCACTCCATCTATGATTAACGGAATTTCAAATTTTCGATAAAATGAGCCAAATAAAACACTTCATCCATGATCAACGGGATTTCAAATTTTTGATAAAGCATCCGTCAGCTTCATCAACTGCCGATCCTTGTAACCAATGGGATTACGGCCTTATCGGATGCCAACTTCCTAAAATGCGCCCGAAAAATCAGGTAACAACTCACCTTCTCGCAGCGCACAAATACCAAGTCCCAAGACCCCCAGGTACGCTCTCGAAGGCAATCTAAGCAAAAAAAAAAAAAAAAAAACTCTAGCAAATGTCATTGCTCCTGAGAAATAATCTCAAAGAGGGAAATCCTTCTGCTGGAGCCTTCTTTCTCATTGATTGCTGAAGATTTTCACTGACTTGCATCAGAGGGTCTTTTGTAGGGACCATCCCCCGTGTTTTTTGCGTAAAGGCTGCCTTGCAGGTCCACCTGAACGGAAGAATGCTATTCAAATCCCGACGTGCACCGCCCTCAAGCCGGAGAATAGATTTCTGCAGCATCAGGTACAAAACTATTGTTGAACTAGATATAGATAATGATAAGAATAAGGATAAGGACCGAGAGAGATTAAGTTAAGGATAGGCTTGAATCACGCATGGAACGCTTTCCTTAAGCGTTATTTGCACCCTCTCGAATGCTCTATGGGTGAATAGCAAATATGCCGCAGGATACGACAAGCCTTGATCGAGTTTGCATCAAAGCACTAATGAAAACTTGATTGTAGACAAAAACTTTTTCTTACACTTGTTGATATGATTTTTGTTTATGGATCTATTTTTTGGATCTATTTACTATTGAGAGAGTTATCTTCTTTATATAGCCTTGCTCCATCAACAACGGCCTATCGTCCACTGATAACTAAAATTGTCATTACTCAAGTTAATGACCATTCAGTTATAAATATGAATGGTCATAGAAGACCAAGAGACCAAGAGGTTACACCAACTAATTGCCACCAAATCTCAATAATCCTCCACTTGTTTAAAACAAATTAAGTCCACATCAGAAATTAAAGACAAGGAGCATTAATATAGCTAGGTATCTTTTGATTTGAACCTAACCTTAGTGAAAATATTACAAAGCTTTAACGAAATTTTAGGTAGCATAAACGCTTTGAACCAATTATTCCTTGTGTCAAAACCGATGATACTTCACACATACTCCTTAGAGTTTCTTATCTACACCACTCGCTTAGCATAATTTATGGCCATGTGCTTATCCTATTTTAATGAACCTTTTCATGAGAGAAACTCTAACTCTCACTTAAGACAGCACTATTTCAAGGTTCACATAGGTGAAGTTCTTTCAGTATCTCTGTTACAACAAATACTTATCCACATGACTGAACTTCATTAAGAGTTTAAAAAACTCAACCTCCAACTGTAACAGTCAGCATTATATACTAAGTACAGCCACAATCCACTTATCAATGACTTGTTGTTACCCATTAAACCTAAGACTAGTCATTCCTAGTATTAGGTTAGGTTGCCATCATTGGTGGACCTATACTCAAGGAGTTTTAGACATATCCCTGGAAGCCATCTTCACTAAATCTCTTGTTAGAGGTTTAGTAAGTGGATCAACTAGATTATAGCTTGATCGCACAAAAGTAAGAGAAATTATTCTATTTTTGATTAATTTCCTCACATACTCATGTCTTAGACTAATGTGTCTAGATTCTCATTGTACACTTCGCTGTATGCTCTGGCTAAGGTGGCTTGGCTATCACAATGTATCGATATGGTTGAAATAGTCTTACAAGCTAATGAGATTTTCAATAGAAGATCCCTTAACCACTCAGCCTCATGACTTGCTGAAGCTAAAGCCACAAACTTTGACCCATTGTTGAATGTGTAATACAAGTTTGTTTCCTGAATTTCTAAGATATTGTACCACCCGTTGTGCGGGCACCAAGATCACGCAGAGGATTCTTAACCCTCTGTGGATATTTGATTAGTTTTGATTTAAGTCTTGAGTTAGAAAAATAGTTTTAGTTTATTTTAATTTGAATCATGTCCAGTTCAATTTATTTTAATGTGAGTCTTGTAGTAAGTTTATTTAGCTTACAAGAGGAGATACCAGTATGGGAGAAGAAGACAAGGCCTACACATAGAAGTAGTGAAGGGACACCCAAATGCATGCCGCCCAGAATTGAATTTTTAGTCCTGAATTTCAGCAGTTAAGGATGCCCATATTGCCGCCTAGTTCTTTTAAAATTTCAACCCTGAATTCAGCCTGAAGAAGCAAGTGAAGGATGGCCAATATGGCCATCCCAAATTACTGAATTTTAAATTTTCTTTTATATATTCAAATTCAAAGGGCACACTTAATCCATATTTTAGGAAGAAATGGGCGCCAATTTTGAAATTATTTTGAATTTTTTTTTCATGAAAAGGGGTGCCTCTTTTTATTTTCAATTTGTATTTACTTGGGCCCCAAGTCTTTTATCTTATAAAAGAGACCCTCTTGTATGAAAAAAGAATCAAACCTTTCAATCATCAATACAATCAATCAGTTATTTTGAATTATATTTTCCTTTGTGTTCTTGTGTTCTTGCTCCTGTGCATGCCTGCATCCAAGCCGCCCAACCTTAAACCCTAGCCACCTTCTTGCTATCCACCAGTGGACACCCCAAACCCTAGCTACCCCTTGCATCCCTCCAAGCAGCCGCCCAAGAGCCCTAGCTGCCGCCTTACCCCATCCAGGGGATGCCTAAGGACCCTCGGTCACCCCCACCACCTTCTCCACTTCTTCTTCATCTCTTTACTTTTATTCTGATTTTTTTCTTTCTTATTAGCCCTTGTATGGTGATCTTGCAGATCCCTTAGTAGCCACAAATCTAGGATTCAAGGTGATCGTCATAGGTCAGCGAATACTTAGCCGCAAATCCGTGGGCTCAAGGCTTGGTCATCTAGGACGCATCTGTTGGGGAACGCGGAATACCCTCAAGATCACGGCTATAGCGTATATGAGTAATACAAAAAAAACTTTTACCTTTCTAATCTATGAGTACAAGATCATACCTTCATATTTGAACTTTGGAACACTTTGATTCAATTGCTCGACCTCAACCTTTTAGCCTTTCGCCGTATTTCCGAAAATACCTTCTTTCTCTCACAAGATGGTGGGATCTCTCGGCCGACCTAGGGTTTCTTGTTTTTCTTTTTCCTTCAAAACCGTTCTCAAAACCTTAACCCTAGCAATCAACTGAGAGGGTATTTATAGGGCTACAACAGGAACCAATAGGCAAATATGAAAAGGACTTCCCACATAATTAAATCCCAATCCTATCCTGGGTTAGGATTCAATTACATAAATTACAATTCATTCCACTAAAGAATTATAATTGTACTCCTAATCATATTCGAATTTATATTTTCGAGCCTTTAATATTAAATACTTATTATCTCCCCACGTTAAGATTACAGATATCCATCAATTAAATTTAATTACTGACAATATATTTAATTAGCTTTTATATCCTTGAGACTTATCCACTTAACTTATTTGATGTATCGGATTCAAAATCCACTTGCAAGATTTGATACAATCAAAACTTATAAGCTTCCTCAAGGGATATCATCAATCCAATTTATCAGGACGTGGTTTTTCTTCAACTATTAATATTCACCATATATATAATATTATTGCCCAACTCACTGAGTTTATTGACTCATATAGAATCTCACTCTATATAATCAAAGCAATAATCACTACATACACGTGTCTAGAAATATAATTCGGATTAAGAGCATAAGTAATCATAATATTCATGAGTTTTAAATTATTTTATAAAGTCAGTAAAAATAATTAACTCAACTGAGACCTGTTCAATACACACAAAGTGTACTAGCACAAATAGTTAGAATAAACCATTCCCCGTAGTCAAGACAGACCTACTAAAAATTTGTGCTACAGTTCTACTGATGGTGTGTCCAATTCCATCTAAAACTGTGAACAATAAACTTGTATTCCAAAAGAACCGATGATCTAGTCTTCTGTGTGTAAGCCATACTCTACACACTAGATCAAATACTCTTTGTAAATACTAGACACATGCACATATATAGTAAATGGCATACATTGCTCAAAATGAATTCTCATTAAAATAAAGACATAACATAAAGCATATCTTTTAGTCTATATCTCTATCAGCATCCACCAGACAGAGCGACCCTTCAACACTTTGATCTTTTTCTCATGCCAGGTACACCTTCTCTAATCTACTAGTAACTTTACTGAAGGAGAGAAAGCCCTACCGGGGCTTCTTAGCCTCGGCGGTCTTTCTTTTTTACTTTTCTGTGGAACTGTTTCGTATGCGGAGTTACTATGAGTTTTTCTGAATCTCTCTTAGGCTATTATTTCGGAAGACTAATCAACTACAATCATTAATCATATAAAATTTACTTGCATGCGAATCGGTCCTACATCAATTTGGTATCAGAGCATAGTTAGGGCTTGATTTTTAATTCACATTATTATCAGTATATGATCTATTAATTAAATTATTTCTGCCTGCATACATATAAAAAAATTACAAAATTTATTTTTCTAAATTCATTATAGTTTAAAGTATTTTTTTATTTTCTAAGAATTTAATTCAATCTGTGAATTATTACATGCCTGATTACTCACAGAAAACATGAAAATTCCTAAGATTTGTTAATCAAATTATTTCTACCTGCATACACATCAAAAAATTACGAAATTTATTTCTATAGATTCAATATAATTGAAAGTATTTTTTGTTAATTTTTGAGGATTTAATTCGATATGTAAAAAAATTAAGATTTATTGCTATTTATAGATTTCTAGATTAGGGTTTGTGTTTTGCATGTCATTCATCTGCATTAAATTATTCTTAAGGGCTCTCATTGATGTCAGATTAGGGAGGGATTGAGACCCCTTCCTTGGCCCAAAATAATCACCCATGCATTTCGATTCCAAGCCTCTAATCTAAAACTGAGTAGCAACTTAATTGACATTTGCTCTAGAGGGCCAGGGATACTAACAGTCGGTCTAGTGTACTGGAGGAGACTAGTACAAATCAATCTAGCGTGTGCTCTGAAATTGGTGTCTAGAAGGGAGGTCAAATGTCAAACGACTTAAGTGGAGTATTGGGGTTATTCTAATTAGGCACCTGCAATTGCGGGACAAGCCTCCTCTCCTCCCACCTGTCCCAACTAGCCAATTGAAGAGTTACTATTAGATTGGCTTGCATTAAGCCAAATCCTTTACTTTGGATGACTAGGTCTAGCATACCGTAGTCCGAGTCAATTTGAGTATTGTGTGTGTTTGCATTTGCACTAGATTAGGAGCATCTTTTTGTCTGTCACCATCTCTATTACATGTTGAACCCATGGCTAATCAAAACATTGAGGATCACTTAAGGATCATCACCGAACAACTAGCCCGAATGAACCAAGATATCAAGCAATCTGAGGCTAGATTAGGATCCAGGTTCAAAACTAGGTTAGGCATCCTAGAAGAAGACCGTAAGGCTAACACTAAGTCTGATCATGAGACCCCACCTCATCCTAGGAGAGCCCATCAGCCAGACCTTTACATAAGGCCAAACAAACCCTAGGGGACCTCCACACCACGATCCTCACTTTGAGGATGGGCCTAGGAGACCCAATCATGAGGCAGTAGACCAAGAAGAAAGATCTCTTAGAAGTGTCAGACTTGAGGCACCTACTTTCGATGGCTCTATGGACCCTATGGACTACCTAGATTGGGAGGAAGAGATAGACCGGTACTTTAGCTGGTACAACTTGTCTGAAAAATGTAAGTTTAGATTTGCCAAGCTCAAGTTAGTGCGACAGGCTAGGTTATACTGGGCCATTGTAGACCCAAGGCTAGCACTGGAGGGTAGGGACCCCATAGTCACCTGGCATGCCATGAAGGCTAGACTTAGGTCCAATTATATCCCCACATCGTATGTCTAGAGCCTATTGGACCAGTGGCAGGGATTAGTTCAGGGTAGCAAGACTGTGAATGAGTACATTGCTAAATTTCAAGAGTATGCCATGAGGTATAATATCGTTTACTCTGAGGAGTCACCCTATCCAAGTTCAGGTATGGCTTGAGAGCAAATATTTAAAGAGAACTCTACCTGAGAAGGGTACACGACCTAGAAGAAGCTCACTAGGTTGCTAGGGATTATGAACATTTTCAGAGAAGGCCACCCTATCGTATACCAGAGGCTACCAAGAGCCCTAGCCCATATCCAGGATCTAGCCAGAACTATCTTAGTCATCCCAAGCCTACCCGGTACTTAGGCCCCCGCCAAACTTATCTAAGTCGACCCTACACTAGCAAGCCTAGTACAAGCTGAACCGAGTTGAGTTGACCCCAGAATAGTACCCCTATACCCCAGAGAGAGGATACATGCAAATCTGTAGATGTCCAGAGAAGTCCCAACTCTCAGGTCGTATGTTTTAAGTGCAACAAACCAGGACATATGATTAGCCAATGCCTAATTAGATCCCTTCATATAGATGAGTTACCTGAGACTGAATTTGAGCCCATAGTTGAGCCTGAGGGAGAAGTCTATGAGGCTGATACCTATCCGATAGATGAGTACGATGGGGAGGAGAAAACATTTGAGTATGAAAATCTACTAGGAGTGGTTAGATGTATCTTGACCCAGACCCAAACTAAGGACCACGAAGATTGGCATAGGACTAACATCCTACAGACCTTTATCAAGATAGGGGATAAGGTGCTCAAGATCATAGTGGATAGTGGGAGTTGCATCAATGTCGTCTTTGCTAATATAGTTAAGTCATTAGGATTGACCACAGTTCCCCATCCTAGTCCCTATAAGGTCTCGTTGGTAGATTCCACCTCTATCCCAATCAAGTCCAGCTGCCAAATCCTAATCAAATTGCAAAATTATGAGGAAAAGGTCTAGTGCGATGCACTTCCTATGGGTGTTAGTAGTATTATATTAGGTAGACCTTGGCTTTACGATCACGATGCCACCTTGTTTGGTCAATCCAACATTTACTCTTTTAAATACAATGGGAACAAGTATGTGATATATCCAGCTCCACCTAGGGACTCAATCAAGGAAGGATCCAATAGCCTTTAGGATAGCAAGCCAAGAGTTAATATGATTAAAGCTAAGGAATTAGAAAAGGACATCACTAAGGGTAACTCTGTTTGGATTTTGACCACTAAAGAGATCCATGAATCAGGATTAAAAAGGCTGTTGCCCTGATAGTAGCTCGATGTCGAACTTATGCTATTGCAAATAGCAGAAGTAGAACATCAGTCTATATACTCCTTTGCCAGTGCCTGATCATCCTTGGAAAGACCTTAGTATGGACTTCATTCTAGGATTACCTAAGACCCAGAAGAAGCATGACTCCATCTTTGTAGTGGTCGATAGGTTCTCTAAGATGGCCCATTTCATCCCTTGTTTGCAAACCTTTGACGCTTCTAGGGTAGCCCGACTCTTCGTAGACAGTGTGGTCAAGCTCTATGGCCTACCCAAGACCATTATTTCTGATAGGAATGTTAGGTTTACTAGCTACTTTTGAAAATGCTATGGCATCTGTTAGGGACCAACTTAATTTTTCTACAGCTTTTCACCCCCAAACGGATGGGAAAACTGAAGTGGTGAACCGTAGTCTGGAAAACCTTTTTAGGTGCCTTGTAGGTGAACACCTAGGGACGTGGGATCTATTGCTACCTCGTGCAGAGTTCACCTATAACAGCTCAGTTAATAGGTCTACGGGCAAGAGTCCATTGAGATAGTCTATGGGTACAAGCCTAATCGTCCACTTGATTTAATTCTTTACCCCTCCACACACAAGTCTTAGAGTCCACACAAGCATTTGCATAGCATATCAAAGACTTACATAAGGACATTAGCCATAAAAAATCTAAGTAATAAAACTTATAAAACTAGCTAACTCTCGAAGAAGAGCCAAAGAGTTCGGTGTAGGAGATTCTGTCATGGTTAGACTTAGACCTGAACGGTTCCCGCCAGGGACCGTTAAGAAACTTCATGCTCGGAGAGCTGGCCCCTTTAAAGTGATAGAGAAGGTAGGACCCAATGCTTATGTGCTAGATCTGCCTTCGGATTGGGCATTAGCTCAACCTTCAATATTGCAGACCTAGTATAGTATAGGGTACCGGCAGCGATTCTAGTGATTACTTTGGACCTACCCCTCCTTTCATGAGCGAACCTACCCAAGAGTGTCCACCACCAATTTTGCCTGAGTGAGGAGAGTGGATTGAGTATATCCTAGACGATCAAGCCATTACGACCCAGAACCGTGGTTATCAACGCTACCTGGTCCGATGGCAGGGTCGCCCTGAATATGATGATTCATGGATTACTTGAGAGGACTTGCAGCACCTCGACCCGAACCTACTAGAGAGATACTGGAGCCAGAATGATCCATACTCGATGGGGTTGAGTTCTTCCCATCCCAGGAGGATTGGTGCGGGCACCAGGATCAAGCAGAGGATTCTTAACCCTCTGTGGATATCTGATTAGTTTTGATTCAAGTCTTGAGTTGGAAAATTAGGCTTAGTTTAATTTAATTTGAATCCTATCCAGTTCAATTTATTTTTATGTGAGTCATGTAGTAAGTTTATTTAGCTTACAAGAGGAGACACCAGTATGGAAGAAGAAGACAAGGCCTACACATAGAAGCAGTGAAGGAATGTCCAAATGCATGCTGCCCAGATTTGAATTTTCAGCCCTGAATTTCAGTAGTGAAGGATGCCCATATTGTCGCCCAGTTCTTTTAAAATTTCAACCCTAAATTCAGCCCAAAGAAGCAAGTGAAGGATGCCCAATATGGCTACCCCAAATTACTAAATTTTAAATTTTCTTCCATGTATTCAAATTCAAAGGGCACCACTTAATCCACATTTTAGGAAGAAAATAGGCGCCAATTTTGGAATTATTTTAAATTTTCTTTCATGAAAAGGGGCACCTCTTTTTATTTCCATATTTGTATTTACTTGGGCCTCAAGTCTCTTATCCTATAAAGAGACCCTCTTGTACGAAAAAAGAATCGAACCTTTCAATCAATCAATATAATCAATCAGTTATTTTGAGTCATATTTTTCTTTGTGTTCTTGCTCCTGTGCATGGCTGCATACAAGCCGCCCAACCTTAAACCTAGCCGCCTTCTTTCCATCCACCAGTGGATGCCCCAAATCCTAGTCACCCTTTGCACCCCTCCAAGCAGCCGCCCAAGAGCCCTAGCCGCCGCCTTGCCCAATCCAGGGGATGCCCAAGGACCCTCGACCGCCTTACCTCCTTCTTCACTTCTTCTTCATCTCTTTACCTTTATGCTGATTTTTTCTTTTCTTATTAGCCCTTGTATGGTGATCTTGTAGATCCTTAGTAGCCACAAATCTAGGTTTCAAGGTGATCATCATCCAGGTCAGCGGATACTTGGCCGTAGATCTATGAGCTCAAGGCTTGGTCATTTAGGGCGCATCCACCAGACAGAGCGATCCTTTCAGCACTTTGATCTTTTCCTCGTGCCAGGTATACCCTCTCTAATCTACTAGTAACTTTATTGAAGGAAGCAAGCCCTACCAGGGCTTCTTAGCCTCGGCGGTCTTTCTTCTTTACTTTTCTGTGAAACTATTTCGCGTGCGGAGTTACTGTGAGTTTTTCTGAATCCCTCTTAGGCTATTACTTCGGAAGACTAATCACTACAATCATTAATCATATAAAATTTACTTGCATGCGAATCGGTCCTGCATCAACCCACTAGTGTAACACCCAACCAGTAGTAGATTTAATATCTCCCACACTCGATATCCAACTTGCATAGGTATATCCTTCCAATACAACAGGAAATTTAGAGTATTGTTGACCTAGTCTTTTGGTTTTCAAAGATAACCAAAGACTCTACCAATAGCCTTCCAATGTTCTACACTCGGTTGCTAGTAAACCTACTCAGCTTACTGACTGCAAATGCTATATTGGTTATAGTGCATTGCATCAAATACATTAGACAACCAATAGCACTTGTATACTCAAGTTGAGCCATGGCTCATTCACTATTCTTTTTAAGCTTTAGACTTGGATCGAACGGGGTGTTCACTTCTTTGAACTTAAAATGTTTGAACTTGTGTAACACTTTCTCAACATAATGTGATTAACCAAGTTCAAAACTCTCACTATTTTGTTTCACTTTGATGCCCAAAATAGTATCAACTTGTCTAAGATCTTTCATCTTAAAAGTAGATGATAGAAATCTCTTCGTTTCTTGTATGCCTTTCAATTCATTGGTAATTATCAACATATCATCAATATAAAGGCACATATATACCACAAGTCACCATGCACTTTAGTATATAAACACTTATCAGAAACGTTGTGAATAAATCTATTTAAGAGTATGACTGAACCAAACCTCTCATGCCATTGTTTGGGCGCTTGTTTCATCCATACAAGGATTTAACAAGCTTGCACACTTTATCTTCATTACCCGGTAGAACAAAACCCTCTGGTTGTTCCATATAGACCTCCTCATCGAGATCACCATTTAGGAATGCCGTTTTTGACATCCATTTGATGAACATAAAGGTTGTGCAATGAAGCCAATGCAAACAATACTCTAATTGTTGTTATTCTAGCTAAAGTGCATATGTATCAAAATAGTAAATTCCTTTCTTTGTCGAAAACCTTTAGTTACTAGTCTAGCCTTATAAGTGTTTAAAGTATCATCACTATGATACTTCTTCTTAACACCCATTTACTATCAATAGGCTTAGAACCTTTGGGTAAATCGACAAGCTCCCAAGTGTGGTTTGACATAATAGAATCCATCTCATCTTAAATAGCTTCCTTCCAAAAGGCAGAATCTTTTGAAACCATTGCTTCCTTTAAGGTTTTTAGGATCGTCTTCCACTTGAAGAACAATAGGTACCTTATGAATAAATTCTCTCGACTTCCTTCTACCAAATAGAAAGAAATGAGTTAAGATCTATCTCTTGAAGCCATTGCTTCCTTAAAGGTTTTAGGATCGTCTTCACTTAAAGAACAATAGGTACCTTACAAATAAAATTCTCTCGACTTTCTTTTACCAAATAGAAAGAAATAAGTTGAGAATCTATCTCTTCGGGTCCTAAATCCTTAACTTTTCGGATTCTCTTATCTTTCAAAGTTTTGGTTGTTCTTCTTCAACAACATTCTCCTCGCAAGAATCTTCATTATGGGACTTTGAGAATTCTTTTCGAAAATGGTCAGAGTATCAAAGAACTCCACATTTCGTTCTATTATCACATTAGACTCTAAATTAAGGAGCCTATAGCTTTGCTATTTGTAGCATATCCTACAAAAGCGCATCTAATTCTACGAGGATCCAACTTGGTTCTTTTAGGATCGGTGTTCTTATAATAAGCAAGACACTCCCATACTTTAAAATAGCCTATATTAGGCTTTCTGCCTTTTCACAACTCATATGGAGAGGTTCTTATTCTTTTTAGTAGGAATTCTATTAAGAATGATATGCAGATAATAATCTTTACCCCATAAATTAAAAGACAACTTAGAATGCAACAAAATGGCATTTATTATCTCTAGAAGTGTTCTATTTTTACGTTCTGCTAACCCATTTTGTTCGGGTGTGCATGGTGCGGAATACTCATATATGATTCCGTTTTGTTCATAAAACACATTAAAATTATTAGGAAAATATTCTTCATCCCTACACTTCTAAGGATTTTAATATTCTACCTAATTGATTTTCAACTT
>UESW01004553.1:863137-933446 GCA_900491605.1 Calamus simplicifolius | reverse complement strand
TAAAATATTTTTTTTATAAAAATAATAAATATAAATAATATAAATGAAAAAAATAAAAAATGAGAAAAAAATTAGAATTAAAAAAAATATTAATTATATGAGAATACTTTAATATATATGAAAATATCAAAAGTATTATATAGTGCTTTAAGTATAGGCTAATGGGTGAAGCATGATGGAATGTACTTATTTTCATCTCTATCTTATCCATGCCAGTGAGGGTAAAAATAATCTCTATCCTAATCCTATCCTTTCATAAGTCAAAATTTTCACCTTGAACAAGGTGGGGGTGAGATAGCTTTCAACTCTGCAGTTGAATTATCATTCGTAATAAAAGTGATGCGGATAAATCACCGGTGATGAGCGCCGGGCATGTTGAGATCTATTATGGGCTTTCAAACGGGGTGAAGAGGGTCGTCTTCCTTCTTCGGAACCTACAAGAAGTCTCCGGCCAGTATTCCCGACAAGGACCCTCCGACGCTCAAGTTAGTAAACTTGTCGCTCAGTAGTGTAGTAGAGAGAGAGATCGAGAGTCCCCTTTCTGTTGAGTTCGGGGACCTTTTATATCTATCTAGGAGGTTCCTTTCTTTTCGTCCTCTTTCGAACTGTCGAATCTTCCTCGTTGCGATAAGCTCCTTCGAACGGCAAGTGGTTAAGCCGTTGCTGGATGGGGGCCGCTTGTAGCGGTAACTGCCGAGCATTCTAGCACTTGCCCGTGATTTCGGTGAGCGAGGTATATGGTAACAGATCTCGAATCTCGGGATCTGTTACCTGAGGCGGGTCATTGTGTATGCAGGAAAGGCACCAAGTTAGGGCCGGAGCCAAAGGCCGGAATCGTCGCTGGAGGCCGAACCCAAAGGCCGGAGCCGTCGCTGGAGGCCGGAGCCAAAGGCCGGAGACATCGCTGGAGGCCGGAGCCAAAGGCCGGAGCCGTTGCTGGAGGCCGGAACCAAAGGCCGGAGCCGTCGCTGGAGGCCGGAGCCAAAGGCGGGAGTTGGAGGCCGGAGCCAAGATTCCATCTCTGGGATTAGCTGTCACATCATTATTTTTGGAAATCACGCAAAAGGTTATAACACCACCCAGAGGAGATGGTCAGCCGTATCAGATGCCCCCCGCCCCTGAGATGAGTGAGCGCACAATCACCAGCGAAAGGGGTGTTAATATCCACTGGGCAGCTGACTTTTGCGCCATCATTTCCTCCATTCGGGCTGTTGGGATTGGAGAAGATTTTCCTCGAGTAATGAGTCGTAAAAAGGCGAGCGTCATCATTGCGGTAAGGCCACCGCCATCTTTCTATTGGTGGAGCTTTTCATATTTTTCGCGCCGGTAGGCCGCCGAAGTGGCTTCCATTTGAAGGTAGATACATGGCCAGACTGGACGGCCCCGTGATGATTTGAAATGGGCTATAAAAAGAAAAAATCGTTCTTATGTTCCCATTCCCCCTTCTCTTACGTTACAGCTTCCTCCCCTGAGTCTGCAAGCGTCCGTCCGCCTTCCGTGTCTGTTCTCTCCTCGTGCTTCTTCGATCTTAGCTCAAGTTTTCCAGGTTAGTCTCCATGGCTTCCTCGCCCTCTTGTTCTATTTCCGATTCCGGGGGTCGTTCCCCCACTCCTTCTCAACCTTCCGCTTCCTTACCAAGCCAATGGTCTACCCCATCCTCCGACCACTCCTCGCTGGAGCGGCGGCTGGTCAGACGCCCCGTAGCCGGGAGTCATCTGACCATCGGACGGACCTCTGCCCGGAGCCATCCGACAGCTGCTGGTCCTTCCAGCGCTGTCAAGGAGTCCCCCGAGGGGACTGCTTCCACTATGTCTGCTCAAGACATAGTAAACCTAAGAGCCAAGTATAGTTTTCTGCCAAACCTACGTCTGTCCTATCCCACTCCTGATGACAGAGTAACCTCTTCCCGTCTTGGAAGAGTTGCCTTGTACGGAGCCTTCTTTAAGGCAGGACTTCGATTGCCTATCCACCCTTTCATCCTTAACCTTCTGGACCGATATTCTTTAACACCTTCCCAGCTAGTCCCTAACTCGATCCGAACCATCGTTGGCTTTCTGGTTCTCTGTCACCTGCAAGGCATAGAGGCCAGCATCTCCTTATTCCGCCGTTTTTATATCCTTCGCAAGCAGTCAGGTTGGTGGTCCTTTACTCCTAGACCCACTAGGATCCTTAAGTTGTACCTTCCCACCTCCGTTAAAGGGTGGAAGGATAAGTTCTTTTTTATTGATATCGAAAGGGTGAGTGGAAGCTGGGGGACACCCAACATCGACGCCAATAGGGATTCCTCTATCCTCCCAAGGGATCGAATGGCATTCGGGCAGCTTCTAACTGCCGATGTCCCTTGATGCAATAGCTTCTGGTTGATGAAAACCTTCATCTCGCCGGCCTAATCCCTTCTGGTGGTGAGCACTTGATTACTCATCTTTTTTCTTCTTCTTCCCCTCTTTATTTTTTTTTACTCATCTCTTGTTTTTATTGGGATGACGCCATCGCTTCGCGAGCTCAGGCAGACGGTTATTAAGAAGAGGAAGGCAACGGGGAATGAGCCCCTCGCTGAAAGGAGGGCCGTCACCAAAATTCCAAGGAGGGCCGACGCGGGGAGGGCCGACGCTGGAGGGGCCAGAGTTGTGAAGCCCATGCGCACTAAGGTTTTGAAGAAGGCCGACGCTGGAATGGCCGACGCTGGGGGGCCGATGCTGGAAAGGCCAAAGTTGTGGATCCTCCGCGCGTGTGCAAGGCGGCAAGAGCCGACGAGCCCGCCAGGAAAGACACGGTAGGGGCCGACGCTGGCGAGGAAGTCGGGCGGAGCCAAGCAGGAGAAGAGGATCACCTTCAGTTCCGACTCCCCCTCCTGTCATTCTGCTCGATCCTTCTCCAGAGCAGGTCGCAAAAGCACCGTCACACCCGCCCGAAGCTATGGAGATGGAGCCGGTCCTTGCAACAATAAGGCCGACTCCAACAGTTACCATGCCCCTCAAAGGGCAACAACGAAGCGCCTCCACCAGCCAAGGGGCTGGAGGCAGCAGAGTCGGAGGCAGAATCCTCCCCCGCGGCCCCTGTGTTAGTGGAAAGGAAGGGCATCAACCCTTCCTTCCAATCACTTTTGGCGAACCATAGCCGCTGGGCCGAGCGGGCATTGGACGAAGCATCTGTGGTAGAGGTGCAGGAGTTTCTCTAGCATCAAGGGAGGGCCACCTTCTTCCGCGAGGCGTCCGTGGCACATCTTTGGGTGAGCTTTGCCCTATTATCCTTTTCGCCTTTGTTTTGTTTGTTTGTTTTTTTTTTTTTTTAACGTTGACATTCCATCTAGGCACTGAACTCTTTGATCGCCATGAGGGACCTTTGGACCCTGAGTGATGCTGCCCTCGACCAGTCGCGGGAGGAGATGCTATCACTCCAGGCTAGGGCAAAAAATGCAGAGATGGCCTTGGAGGATACCCGGACCACCTTAAAGGGCGAAGTCGAAGCCATCCGGCTGAGAGCTGAGAAGGCAGAGTACGCGCTGGAAGTTGCCTAGCGTCGGGCGGCCAACGAGCTGGATAACGCCCAGGCGGCCGAAGAGAAGCAAAGAATGGCCGAGGAGAGACTGGAGGCAGTGGAATCAGAAATGTGCATTTTGAAGAACTGATTGGATTCCGCCTCCATTGAAATAGATGCAGCCAAAGAGGTCGCCCGCCAGTTCGACGCCAAGATTGCCGACTTGGAGGCGGTGGTGACTGAAGCCAAGAGGGAGGCCGTCGATGCCGATAAAAGGTCACGGAGGCCGAGCGAAAAACCCTCGAGGCGGAGAAAAGAGCTGCAGAGGCCGTAGAGGATTTCAGGAAGTCTAAGCCTTTAGTAAGGAACTAGCCGAATCGACGGCATTCGCTTACGAGGTCGGCTTCCAAGACTGCAAGGAAAAAATCCAAGAACCCTATGACCTCGAGGGGATTGAAGGGTTGGAGCCAGATGAAGTCCCTGAAGATGACGATCCGGCCCCAAATGACCCTTAGTTTTTTTTTTAATTTCTCCAAGCCCGACTCAGATCGGCGAATTTTGTAAACTTTTAGCCATCAATGAACATTTTAATTCTCAATACTTGTCTTTGGTCATAATCAGCTTTGCCTGTGTGAGTTGTCGCGAATCAACAACCAATGGCTGAAGAGCATGATTCCTATCTGTTAGGAAATTGATGCGGGATCAATTTCGATTGTAGAGACGAAAGTTGAGAACTATAGGTAGTATAAGACCCTGCCCGTGCAGGTGCGAAGCCGTAGAATGCCTACTGCCTCGTTAGATATGTCGCGCAGAATGGGACTGTGTGAGCTGACACGTTGTCCCTAAGTGCCGACGCGGGCCAGGCCTAATTGCCGATGCGGAGCCGGTCTTTGGTGCCGACGCGGAGCCGGTCTAAATTACCGGCGTGGAGCCGGTCTTTGGTGCAGACGCGGGGAGCCGGTCTTAATGGCCGATACGGAGCCAGTTTTTTGTGCCGACACGGGAAGCCGGTCTTAATTGCCAACACGGAGCTGATCTTTGGTGCTGATACAGAGCTGGTCTTGAAGCCGGTCTTAATTGCCGACGCGGAGCCGGTCTTAATTGCCAACGCGGAGCCGATCTTTGGTGTCGACACGGAGCCGTCTTAATTACCGACGCGAAGCCGGTCTTTGGTGCCGACGCGGAGCCGGTCTTAATTGCCGACGCGGAGCCGATCTTAATTGCCGACGCGGAGCCGTTCTTTATTGCCGATGCGAAGCCAGTCTTAATTGCCGACGTGAAGCTGGTCTTTGGTGCCGACGCGGAGCCGGTCTTAATCGCCAACACGGAGCCGGTCTTAATTGCCGACGCGAAGCCGGTCTTAATTGCCGATGCAAAGCCGATCTTTGGTGCTGACGCGGAGCCGGTCTTAATTGCCGACGCGGAGCCGGTCTTAATGCTGACGAGAAGCCGGTCTTTAGTGCAAAGCGTGAACACTCAAAAAATAATGCAAACATTTTGAACAGCAATATGTCAAGTAGATTCAAATTAATGAAGTTAGCACATTACTGATAATACCGACATAAATTGTCGGCGTTCCAAGTGCGAGGAAGCGGTTTTCCGTCTAGCTCTTCAACTTTGTATGCCCCGTGATAAAGTACCTCCTTGACACGGTATGGTCCTTCCCATTTCGGTGCCAGCTTGCCCCCTCTGTTGGCTTTGATACTTCAGCTCGTCGCAGAACGAGATCTCCAGAGCGGAACGTCTTGGACTGTACTCGAGCATTATAGTATTTGGCCGCTCGCTGACGGAAAGCTGCCATACGAAGTTGCGCCTGGTCTCACAATTCTTCTACTAAATCTAGATCGGCCCGTAGCTGGTTTGGGTTGCTCTCTTTGTGGTATAACTATGTATGGGGACTGGGAACTTCTATCTCCACCGGAATGACTGCCTTGGTCCCAAAGACCAGGCTGAAAGGAGTTTTCCCGGTGGGGGCTTGTGGCGTCGTGTGGTATGCCTATAATACACTGGGGAGTTTCTTCACCCAACGCCCTTTGCAGCCATCTAGCCGGGCCCTGAGCCCTTGGAGGATGATGCGGTTGGTCACCTCGGCTGCGCCATTTGTCTAGGGGTGCCCCACAGAGGTGAATCGTTGATGGATGCCCAGGCCGATGCAGAATTCTCGGAAGGCCGTGTTGTCAAATTGTCGGCCGTTATCAGTAACGAGGGTGTGCGGCAGCCCGAACCGGCATACGACAGACTTCCAGAAGAAAGACCTTATTTTTCCCTCGGTGATCTTAGCGAGAGCCTCCGCCTCGATCCACTTGGTGAAATGGTCAACTGCTACCACTAAGAACTTGCGTTGTCCGGAGGCTGGAGGGAATGGTCCCAGGATGTCCATGCTCCACTGGGCGAAGGGCCAGGGTGCGGCCAGGGGGGTCAGCTGGGATGTCGGTTGATGTTGAATGTTAGCATGGCACTGGCAACTGTCACACCTCTTAACAAGTTCGGACGCATCTTCCTTCATTGTCAGCCAGTAATATCCCTGCCGTAGGGCTTTGTATGCGAGAGCTCTGCCCCCCAGATGGCTTCCACATATACCTTCATGTATCTCTCGCAGGATATAATCTGCTTCTGTGGGGCCAACACATCTGAGAATTGGGTATGAGAACAACCTCCGATAGAGTTTTCCCTCCATTATGAAAAACGTCGGGCCCCGTCTTTTGAGTTTCTTGGCCTCGGCAAGGTCTTCTGGGAGGGTACCATCGGTAAAGTACCAGACATAAGCGTCCATCCAGGAAGGCTCTTGCTCAACTGGTAGAGTTTCTCTTGTTATGTCAATACTTGGGGCTTCCAAGTGCTCTACATAAGCTCTTCCCAGCATCCCATCAGTTGAGGTGGCAAGATGGGATAAAGCGTCGGGTCTAGCATTCTCCCATCGAGGGATGTAGCTAACATTAAAGTAAGCTAAGAGAGAAGCTTGCGACTGCACCATACTTAAATAGCGGGACATAATGGGATCCCTTGCTTCATATTCCCCTGCGATTTGGCCAGCGACCAGTTGGGAGTCAGTGAACTCCCTAAGGCATTTTACCCCAAGCTCTCGTGCTAATCTTATCCCAGACAGCAGAGCTTCATATTCCGCCTGATTATTGGTGGCTGGAAAGAGGAAGCGGAGTGCGCATTCGGTTACAACTCCATCCGAGTTGGCCAGGATGAGGCCTGCTCTGCTCCCTTGAGAATTTGATGCCCCGTCTACATGAAGGACCCATTCATCATCACTAGTTCCGAGAGGCGGGGGGCTTGTAGAAGGCTCTTCGGGTTGCTCCTCTCCCCAGGTGCACTCGACCAAAAAATCCGCCAGGACTTGAGATTTCATGGCCGACCGAGGGCGAAAAGATAGATCGAATTCTTCCAACTTGAGCGCCCACCTTGCCAATCAGCCAGAAGTATCCGGGCGAGCGAGAATTATCTTTAGAGGTTGGTCTGTGATCACCGTGATCGGGTGGGCTTGTAAGTATGGCTGCAGGCGCTGGGCAGACACGATCAATGCGAAGATAATCTTCTCAATCTTTGAGTACCTGGTCTTCACATCGTGGAGCACCTTGCTTGCGTAATACACCGACTTTTGCATGCCATTGGTGTCCACGCGGACCAGTACAGAAATAATGGCTTCGGGAGAAGCTGCGAGGTACAGAAGGAGTTCTTCTCCACCTGTTGGCTTGGATAGCAGCGACGAGGTAGATAAGAATTCCTTTAACCCTTCGAACGCCTTCTGACATTCTTTCGTCCATTCAAATCCGTTGGCCTTGCGGAGCGCCTTGAAGAAAGGTAGGCACCTTTCAGCAGACTTGGACAGGAAACGACTCAAGGCAGCCACCCTTCCTGTCAGGCACTGTATTTCCTTCTTGTTGGTGGGAGACCTCATGTCCAAGATGGCTTGAACTTTGTCCGAGTTTGCCTCGATCCCCCGATGGGTCACCATGAAACCCAAGAACTTTCCGATTGTCACCCCAAATGCACACTTGCGTGGGTTCAGCTTCATCTGGTACCGACGAAGGTCATCAAAAGTCTTCGTTAAGTCAGCGATATGGTCGGTGACATGGACACTTTTTGTCAGCATGTCATCCACGTACACCTTCATGTTGCGTCCTATCTGGCCTTCGAAGACTTTATTCATTAACCTTTGGTAGGTGGCTCCCGCGTTTTTTAGCCCAAATGGCATTACCTTGTAGCAGTACAACCCCTTCTCAGTTATGAAGGAGGTAGCTTCCTCATCCACCGGGTTCATCCTGATCTGGTTGTACCCCGAGAAAGCATCCATGAAGCTAAGGACCTCATGACCGGATGTAGCGTCCACCAGTTGATCGATCCGGGGTAGGGGAAAGCTGTCCTTGGGGCATGCTTTGTTGAGATCGGTGAAATCCACGCACATTCTTCAGCTTCCATTGGTCTTACGGACCATCACCATATTGGCCAACCATTCGGGGTAATGAACTTCCCGAATATGGCCTGCAGCCGTCAACTTGCGAACTTCCTCGTCGATAGCTTTCTGTCTATCCGGAGCGAAGCTCCTTTTCTTCTGTCGGACCGGCCGACACTCTGGCCTGAGGTTGAGCCGATGGGTGATCACCTCCTCAGGGATGACCGGCATGTCTGAGGATGACCATGGAAAGACGTCGGTGTTGGCACACAGAAAAGTGAGAAGTCGATCGCGTGCCTCCTCTGGAAGCAACGCCCCAACCTGGATGGTCCTTGCTGGGTCATCCCCCAAGGGGAGGGTCAGGAGATGCTCGGCTGGTTCTCCCCTCCTTCCCAGCTCCCGGGGGTCGAGCGGCTCAGAGGCTATTGCCGATGCCACCTCCAGTGGACTGGGAGACAGGTGATAGCAAAGCGGTGGCGGGCTTTGCTCTCCTTTCATTTCTCCGACTCCTTTGTCGGTGGGGAATCTTACCAATAATCTCTTAGTGGAGATCACGGCATCTAGCAAATTCAATCCTGGTCTCCCCAATATAGTGTTATAAGCCAGCAAGACCCGGACCACCAGAAAATTTATGACCACGGTGCTTTGACATGAAGGGGTTCCAGCCGTGACAGGGAGGGCAATCTCCCCTTTAACGCTCACCGAGTCCCCAGTAAATCCCATTAGAGGCGTGGCGATGGGTCGGAGGGAAGACTTCAACAGGTTCATCCGAACAAAAGCTTCGTAGCTCAAAACATCCACCGAACTCCCACTATCAACTAAATTCTTTTTACAGGATGTTTGGCTATGGTCATGGACACAACGACGCTGTCGTCGTGCTTATTAACTACCCCATCTAAATCCTTTCTAAAGAAAGGAATTACAGAATCTATTCCTCTCGCTGTCTTTTTGAACCACCACCTGTCCCCCAGGAAATCATAGCTATGGTCTTCTCCGTAGGAGCATTGTCCACGCCGGTCTGAAGTGTCGGAGGCACCGATGGACCTGGAGTAGGAAGGTTTCTCCTTCGAATGAATTTGCCCAAGTGACCTTGCTGGACAAGCTCCTCAATGGCCTTCTTCAGATGGCGGCAGTCCTCGGTGTCATGGCCATAGTCTCGGTGGTACCAACAGTAAAGTTCCTTGTTGCGGGGGGTACCAGACTTCAAGGGGGTCGGACGCTTGAAGTAAGGTTCCTCCTTGATTTCTAGTAGGATGTGAGATATAGGAGCCATGAGGGGAGTGAATTGCTCCTTGGGAAGAAGCGTTTGTGGCCGGCGATCTGGGCGGTGAGGAGGCTCAGGCTTCTGGGGTCGTGCTCCGGCATGCTCAGTAGGCGATGGTTTCTTGTTGAGGTTCTTGTCATCTTCCCTCCTAGAAGAATCCGCCTTGTCAGCACGGATGTATTTCTGCGCCCGGCTCAGAAGCTCGGCATAAGAACTCGGAGGCTTCTTGTCTAGGGAATAGGCAAACCTAGATGGACGAAGTCCTCGCTTTAATGCCAAAGTGGCTACAGAATCATCCAGGTTGCATACCTCCAATGCTGCTTCCTTGAACCGAGTGACAAAGTCCTTCAAGGTCTCGCCACTCCTTTGCTGGACAGTAAATAAGCTATCAGCCACTTGTGGGATCTTCCAGCACGCATCAAAGTGGGCCAGGAAAGATCGCTCGAGCTATCGGAATGAATTAATGCTGCGCGGTGGCAGGCGGGAATACTATGCACGTGCCGCCTTGCGAAGGGTGACCGGAAAGGTGACACATAAAAGGGAGTCCATCGCTTCCTGGACCTGCATGAGGACCTTGTAGCTTTCTAGGTGGTCCAGTGGGTCCGTCGTGCCATCGTACAGGTCCAGTTGGGGGAGACGGAAATGGGGCGGGACCGGTTCCTCCATAATGCGTCGGGAAAGCGGGGGGCGGTGCTCATAGTCCGTCCCGTGAGGGTTAGCAATCCGGCGGCTAAGCTCCTCCAACTGTCGATGATACTCATCGAGCCGTTGCTCGGCCCGATGGGTAGTCTTCCTGAGGGTGCCGTCTTTAGATGAGTCAGAAGAGGAAGCCGAAGAAGATCGCCGGCGTAAGGAGCGCACCCGTCTGGATTCTCTCTCGTTCGGCCATTGGTGGGAACGACCAGAGTGATGGGAGGGGGACCGCCGTCGCTTTGAGGCCTCTCGGCGATGAGGTTCAGGAGGTGAGTGACGGGAGACCTCGGGTGGGGTCCCGCCTTGATGAGATTGAATTATCCCCCGCACCCCTTCACTAGGGGCAGGGGGTTGAGGTGCAGCTGCAAAGCAGTGTTCTTGCAGTCCCCGTATCATTGTCATCAGGTCCTGGACCTGGTGAGCCAGAACCTCAAGCTGATCAGGCTGGCTCATCTGTGCAGGGGGCGGAACACGGAGGTTGGCCTTCGATTGCTCAGCCCGCGGAATGCGCTCCGCGGCCTGGCTGATGGAAGCCTCATGTGCTCGTGTTGTCACCATCGTCTTCCTTGTAGAATCGGTGGGGTTACAGGGGAACTTTCACCTTCCCTACCTGGCGCACCAATCTGATGCAGATAAATCATCGGTGATGAGTGTCGGGCATGCTGAAATCTATTGTGGGCTTCCAAATGGGGTGGAGAGGTCGTCTTCCTTCTTCGGAAACCTGCAAGAAGTCCCCGGCTGGTATTCCCGGTGAGGATCCTCAGACGCTCAAGTTAGTAAACTTGTCGCTCAGTAGTGTAGTAGAGAGAGAGATCGAGATATACGGTAACAGATCTCGAATCTTGGGATCTGTTACCTGAGGCAGGTCATTGTGTATGTAGGAAAGGCACCAAGTTAGGGCCGAAGCCAAAGGCCGGAATCGTCGCGAGAGGCCGGAGCTAAAGGCCGGAGCCGTCGCTGGAGGCCGAAGCCAAAGGTCGGAGCCAAGATTCCATCTCTGGGATTAGCTGTCACATCATTATTTTTAGAAATCGCGCAAAAGGTTATAACACCACCCAGAGGAGATGGTCAGCCGTATCAAAAAGCATACCTTTTTTTTGTTAGGGCTTAGTCGTTGATGAACAGTAATGAGATCAACCTCGCTGAAGAAATATCTTGAGCTTTTTCCTAGATCCAAAGTTTAAACCATCGTTGCTCCCTTTATGTTGGATTTATTTAATCCTTACTTTTCTTGGATTTTTGCCTGGCTGGAACCCCCTCCCCCTCACATCAGCCTTCTTCCCAACCTTCACGTTGTTAGGATTCTAGCCATGCAAAAATCCAAGAAAAGTAAGGATTAAATAAATCCAACATAAAGGGAACAACGATGGTTTAAACCTTGGATCTAGGGAAAAGCCCAAGATACTTCTTTAGCGAGGTTGATTTCATTATTGTTCATCAACGACTAAACCCTAACAAGTGATATCAGAGTCTGGTTCAAAAAGTAATTTAAAGATCTTCGATGGCTGCAAAAAAAATTTCAGCAGGGCTTCATTAGGTACTCTCTATTTTTTAAATATTTTGTGCTATTTTTGTTTGAGATCTCGCTATGGGTAGTAGTATAAAACTAGATTTTGAGAAGTTTGATGGAAAGGAAAGTTTCTCCATATGAAAAGTTTGGGTAGAAGAACTCCTTGTGCAGTAGGGTTTAGATCTAGCTTTGAAGAAAAGACCAGATGGGATGATAGATAAACAGTGGTTGTCATTGGAGAAGAAAGCATGTTCAACAAGAAATCTCTCTATTATCTCTAAACCCCAACATTTTTGAAAAAAAAAGTTTTCAATAGAAGTAATACTGAAATTGGGCTCAAGTTAGATTGTGGTATATCAAGCTGGCTTGACAGCAGATAGGGTCATGGGTCTAAGCTTAATATCAGAGCCTTGTCAGTCTCAGGTTCTTACTTGCTTTAACCTTGACTTGGTCCAAAGCTTGAGCCCAAAGAAGCCTCAATGCTTGGTCCTTAATCAAGATCGATTTGAATCCAACCTAAACATAGCTCAAGGCCAGACTCAATCACAATTGAGTTGACCCAATTGGGTCAACCTGGTCTAAGTGCGATGCATGGCAAGGCCTTACCATCTTAGCATTTGATCTTGCCAATTAAAGTTAGACCTAACGTTCGTTGACCTGAGTCAATTGAATAAATTAGGAACCATTAATTTAACTTGATTACGGCAACCCAATTTAGCCCCAACCCTTCTATGAATCTCCTCTTCGATTCAAATAGATCCTGGTCCCACCCATCACCTGCCTGTCATTGGCTTTCGCTTTGTTGGCCATGGCTTGCTCATCCTTTCTCTCTTTTGCTTGCCGACATCGTCTCACTCCAGCGTAAGGCCCCACTAGCCTGCAATGGCGCAGTCCCTCTTATCTTTAATCTGAATTGAATAACGAAACCCTGGTCAGCCGATGGAGCCAATCGTTAGCCACGTGCCATCGGCTTAAGTTTCGCTGACCATCATTTGACCCAAGCATTCGGTCTCTTCGACTTGCCGGTGTCGCATCCCTTTGGCGTGAGGCTTCATGGGATGAATCACGAGCCGAACAACCAATGGCTGTCTTTGCCCCTCGAAGGCACCTCTTTTGAAGAATAAATCAACCGACATCATTTATTCCAACAACGAGCGCCATCTTTGACCCTCCTCTAGCATTGTTTCTCGTGGTGGATCTCCGGCTGCCATACGCGTGCGGCCATCATTTATACGGAAAAGTCGCTGATTGGCGGCCCACTGCGGCTGCACGCATCGTACCCAAAAAAAAAAAAAATAATAATAATAATAAATAAATAAATAAATTAATTAATTATATATGATTATACATTCTTATTGAGGAGTAAAATCGCTGGGTATCAATATTCGTGCACATAGTTAGGACTAACCCTGATTCCTACCCGCTATGCGACATCCGCCAAGATAAGTTAGCCTCGATAAGTTGGGGCGCCTTAGCCCTCGCCGAACCAAGGACTCCCAAGATGCGAATCACTTCTCTCGGCCCCAGCCGAGCTATATCATCTCTCGGCCCCAGTCGAGCTATATCTCTCGGCCCCAGCCGAACCTATATCTCTCAGCCCCAGCCGAGCCGCATCATCTCTCGGCCCCAGCCGAGCTATGTCATCATTCGGCCCCTCTAGTCGATCTCTCCCATCGCTCGGCCTAGCCCGAGCGATATCTACGCCTCTGCGGAATTCGACGCAGGAGAACCCGAATTCGTGAGATTTCAAACAGAAATTATATCCGGGAGTAACCTAGGACCCGCAAGAGTGGCCTAGGGCCCTGGAGCCTATGTCCTCACCACATCTCGAGACATCAACGAGCTCTCCTAGCCGTCGATCCCCTAACCAACAAGATACGAATCCTACCGACCTCATAACAAACTGGATTCAGATCCTAACGACTTTCGGACCCACGACACCCCTAGGGAATCAGGTGATCCTCTATAAATAGAGTCGTCTGCCGACTCCTCAGGTATGCGCACACTTGCTCACTGGAACCCTCTCTCCTTCTGCCTTAGCTTCCGCCATTAGCGCTCTGCTCTGCTCAGAGCCCTGGAGGGACTCTTCAGCGAGAGCCTTCTCCATTTTTGTTGATTGCTGATCTCCACTGACTTGAGCATCGGAGGGTCTTCCGCAGAGGGCCACCCCCAACGCCTCTCGCGTGAGGACTGTTTTGCAGGTCCACCCAGGCGGAGAGCCCGCTGCAGCCCGACCGTGCCCGAGTCGGAGGACAGATTTCGGCAGCAACAGATTGGCGCTAGAGGAAGGGCCCTCAAGTCCCATAAACTTGTGATCAGGAGATAAGGATCTCGATCTGAAAGAGAACTCCTCCCATGGCCAACCGAAGAAAGGCTACCTCCGAGCCCGAGATCAGGTCGCCTCCCAAAGACCTGATCCGGCGAGCAGTGTTGCCGCCACCACCGCCAGTTGAGACTCCATCGCCACTGGCGGCCCGGTGACCCAGGACCAGTTCGCCGCACTGGTCCAGCAAGTCCAGGCTCTGGCCCACCTGATTCAGGGGTGCTCCGAAGCCCCCGTCCGGCTGCTCCTGCCCCTCATCCCCCTGAGGAGGATGCAGCCCCGCTCATCCAGCGACCTCTTCTTCCGGTCCGCTTGAGGTTGCGGACCCCCCTCGCCGTCCCAGAGAAGCTGAGCTAGCTCCCAAGGAGTCCGCGGCAGAGATCTCCCTAGATCTCGGCGGGCCCGATCCCTCTCCCCGGTGTTCTCTCGCCATGATTCAACACCGTCTCAGTATCCTCCTCGTCCTGCCCCTTCTGCTTTTCTTGATAGGGATATCCGCCGCCAGCTCCAAGAAATGCGTCAAGAGCTAGACGCCGCCAAGCAGGCCCATCCGCTTCAGAATAAGGCGGAGCAGGGCATCCCCTTCTCTAAGAAGATCATGGAGGAAGTGATTCCCTCCCATGTCAAGCTGCCTGCCATCGAGCCTTATCATGGCTCCTCCGACCCCGATCATCTCAGCAGCTTCCGATCGATCATGATGTTCCACGGGGCATCAGATGCGATCCTCTGCCGCGCTTTCCCTTCCACCCTCAGGGGATCTGCTCGAACCTGGTTCAATGCTTTGAAACCAGGTTCGTTAATTCCTTCGACGAGCTGAGCCGCCTCTTCATCAGCCAGTTCGTCAGCAGCCGCCGTCACATACGGAGATCTGACTCCCTCTCTGAGGTTAAGCAGAGAGAGGGGGAGTCCTTTGAAGAAGTATCTCGGCCGTTTCAACATGGCCATGCTAGAGTGGACCACCTTAATCATGAGGTGGCCATGTCCGCCCTAGCAGGCAGAGTATTGAAGGAAAGTGATTTTTACCTGGCGCTGGAGGTCAGCTACCCTCCAAACCTCTCCGACATGATGGCTCTGGCAGACAAATATGCAAGAGTCGAAGAATCACGGAGAGCTGCCCGAGCCGAGCTTACGAAGAAGACGGAGCCCAAGGGCTCAGATAAGCGCCGACCTGCCCGTCAGCCAAGCCCGCCTCGCCGCCAAAGGATTCCTCAGCCGCCAAGGAACCGCACTCGGAGCCCGCCTAGGAGGTTCAATCGATTTACTCCGCTCACTGCCCCAAGAGCGGAGATCCTTATGGAAATCGAGCGCCAACTCCCTCGACCTCCTCCTCTTCGAAATGCTGCCCGGAGAGACCCCGCCAAGTATTGTCGCTACCACCGCGACCATGGCCACGACACTAAAGAGTGCTGGCAACTGAAGAATGAGATCGAAAGGCTCATCCAGCGGGGTAGACTGGATCGGTTCAGGGGAGCCCCGAGCCAAGAAACGGGGCGATCGCCGGCCTGAGCCCCAGCAGCAACCTCTTCCTCCCCCAAATCCTCCGGTCGCTGGCCACATTAATGTGATTGAGGCGGTCGGTGGTCCTTCAGGGGGAGGGACGATGAAGAAGGTTCGGCCGAAGAAAGCGAACTGACGAGCTCTCTTTCTCCAGCGATGACTTCCAGGGAATACAGTTCCCGCACGATGATGCGCTGGTTGTATCTCTCAATTTGAACAACTATGATGTAAGCCGAATTCTCATTGATAGTGGAAGCTCCGTCAATGTTTTGTACCTCGATGTGTTTGTGAAGATGAAACTTCTCATGGAGAATCTCCGAGCGGTGGACTCCACCCTAATGGGGTTCACCGGCGATGTAATCACCCCGGAGGGGGTCGTGACCTTGACGGTCCGAGCAGGAACCTGGCCTTCCGTTGCCACTGTGCATGCAGATTTCCTGGTGACCAAGCTCCGGTCGCCTTACAACGCGATCTTGGGAAGACCCGGCTTGATGTCTCAGAGCCGCCGTCTCCATCCCACATCTTGTTATGAAGTTCCCGACCGAGCGAGGGGTTGGTGTAGTTCGAGGAAGCCAAACTATAGCTCGGCAGTGCTTCGTCACCAGCCTGCAATCCAGATTGCCCGAGGTTGATGGACTAGATGCTCGGGAGGATTTGCCGAGCAAGGAGAACCAGCCGAAGAGCTGGAGGAGGTACCGCTGGACGAAGCTCGGCCCGACCGAACCATAAGGATCGGGTCGCTACTGAAAGGGAAGCCCCGACTGGAGCTGATCGACTTTCTCCGAAGAAACGCTGATGTCTTCGCTTGGTCAGCTCTGACATGCCCGGGATCAGCCCGGACGTCCTCGTCCACCGTCTCAATGCAGACGAGATGTCCCGGCCCGTGAAGCAAAAGAAAAGAAGCTTCGCCCCTGACCGGCAGAGAGCAATTGAAGAAGAGGTGGACAAGCTCATCAAGGCAAACTTCATTCGGGAGGTGAATTATCCAAGCTGGCTGTCCAATGTTGTTATGGTGAAAAAGTCAAACGGTAAATGGCGAATCTGCATCGACTTCACCGACCTTAACAAAGCATGCCCGAAGGATAGCTTCCCTCTCCCCCGGATCGACCAGCTCGTGGATGCCACCTCGGCCATCAGATGTTGACCTTCATGGACGCCTATTCAGGCTATAACCAGATTCGGATGGCACCGAAGATGAAGAAAAGACTGCCTTCATAACCGATCGAGGTACCTACTGTTACCGTGTCATGCCCTTTGGTCTGAAAAATGCAGGCGCCACTTACCAAAGGCTGGTAAACAAAGTCTTCAAGGAGCAAATCGGCCGGAATATGGAGGTGTATGTCGATGACATGCTGGTCAAAAGCAAGGAAGCATCCCAGCATATTGGGGATCTTTCTGAAAGCTTGCGACACTCCGAAGGTATCGGATGAAGCTCAATCCAACGAAGTGCGCCTTCGGTGTCACCTCGGGGAAGTTTCTGGGCTTCATGGTTTCTCAGCGAGGCATCGAAGCCAACCCGCAGAAAATTCAAGCGCTTCAGCAAATGGCGCCCCCAACATCTATCAAAGAAGTCCAGCGCCTGACGGGAGAATTGCGGCCCTCAACCGCTTTGTGGCTCGGTCGGCCGAGAGGAGCCTTCCTTTCTTCAAAGCTCTTCGATCTGCCAAGAATTTTCAATGGACTCCCGAGTGCCAAAAGTCATTCGAGGACCTCAAGAGATATCTTGGCTCGCCACCCTCCTCAGCAGCCCCAATCCGGGAGAAATGCTGTTTTTGTACCTGGCAGTCTCTGAAGGCGCGATTGGCTCGGTTTTGGTCAGAGAAGAGAAGAAGACCCAAAGCCGATCTACTATGTCAGCAAACTTCTCCGGGATGCCGAGACAAGGTACACCCGAATCGAGAAGCTGGTCTTGGCCCTGATAATATCGGTTCGGAGATTACGACCATATTTCCAAGCACATTCTGTGACGGTCCTTACCGATCAGCCCATCAAGGCGGTGGTCCATCGCCCGGAGACATCAGGAAGAATGGCTAAGTGGGCCGTTGAGTTAAGCGAGCATGATATCCGTTATCAACCTCGCCCGGCCATCAAAGCTCAGATTCTAGCTGATTTCCTCCTTGAGTGCACCATCCCGGAAGATGGCTCCGCTCCGAACTCCCCGAGCATCCAAGATCTGACGCCCTGTGGCTCCTCCACGTCGACGGATCCTCCAATGCCAATGGCTCCGGTGCTGGTTTGATCCTCACCAGCCCCGAGGGGACGACCTTTGAGTACGGCGTTCGATTCTCCTTCCCAGCCTCCAACAACGAAGCCGAGTATGAGGCCCTGCTTGCTGGACTCCGAATCGCCCGTGATCTGAAAGTGAAGAGGCTGAATGCCTTTACCGACTCTCAGTTGGTGGCCGGTCACGTGCGGGGCGAATTCGAGGCCCGGGAGCCAAACATGATTCGGTACCTCCGGCAGGTGCGGGACTTGCTTTCTCACTTCTCTGAATTTGAGTTATCCAGATCCCCAGATCCGAAAATGCTCGTGCCGATCTATTATCCCGGCTTGCGACTGCGGAGTCGATGAGTGCCGAGCAAAAGTTTCCTTTGGAAATCCTGGAAAAACCCAGCATCGCAGAGGCGGACCGAGTGATGCAGATTGAGGTCGAGCCATCCTGGTTCGACCCAATATTAAAGTATCTTAAAGAAGGGTCGCTCCCAGCCGACCGTAAGGAAGCAAGGAAGCTGAGATTGCAAGCTACCCACTATGTGCTAATCGACGATCAGCTGTACAAGCGGTCCTTTTCCATGCCGCTGCTCAAATGCCTCCGCCCATCCGAAGCTGATTATGCCTTCGGGAAGTACATGAAGGAATGCGGCAACCACCTGGGGAGTCGATCTCTGTGCCACAAGGTACTGCGCCAGGGATATTACTGGCCTACCATGCAAAAGGATGCCGATGATCTCGTTCGAGCCTGTGACCCATGTCAGAGGCACTCCAGCATCCAGAGGCTCCCCTCCGCTAGTTTGGTCCCTATTTCCTCCGCTTGGCCTTTTGCTAAGTGGGGGATGGACATTCTCGGCCCTTTTCCCCTCGCCACTGGACAGAGAAAATTTCTGTTTGTCGCCATCGACTACTTCACCAAGTGGGTCGAGGCCAAGGCAGTAGCCCAGATAACCGAGGCTCGGGCCAGGGACTTCGTGTGGAGATCCATCATTTGTCGCTTTGGCCTCCCGCATACCATCATCACCGACAATGGCAAGCAATTTGATAATCCCAAATTCGGGAGTTCTGCGAGGATCATGGCATCAGCCATCGCCTCACCTCAGTGGGGCATCCGCAAGCCAACGGAGAAGCCGAGGTAACAAACCGGACCCTACTTCAAGGGATTAAGGCTCGGCTCACCAGAGCCCGAGGCAGATGGGCGACGAACTTCATCATGTTCTATGGGCCTACCGCACTACCCAGAGAATCCCCACCGGCGAGACCCCGTTCCGGATGGCCTTTGGCACGGAAGCCGTCATCCCGTGGAAATAGGCCTCCCCTCTCCGCGAGTGGAAAGCTACTCAGAAGAAACCAACGACGAGCAGCTCCGAACCAATCTCGACTTGGTGGAAGAAATCAGGAAAAAGCTCGAATCAGAATGGCCGCGTACCAGCAAAGAGTGGCCCGCTATCCTTCTCGCCTGGCGATCTTGTCCTTCGGAAAGCGTCCGTCTCCAAGCCGCTGGAGCAAGAAAATTGTCTCCGAACTGGGAAGGCCCCTACCAAGTAGCGGAAGTCATCGGGCCCGGCACCTACAAGCTCCAGGACCTGAACGGGAAATCCATTCCCCGGACGTGGAGTTCGGACAACCTCCGCATATATCATCAATAGAGTACGCTCTTTATATCTCCCTATTTACAGCTTTGGCATCTTGTTTTATGATCCGCGGCAGAACCGCTATGTCGTTCTTTCGAAAAGTCGCAATAGAAAAGATGTCGTTCACACATCTATTCTCGGCATGACCGAGCCATCTCTTGAGCCAAATCTCCATACCTCGGCTAGGCCGAGCTCTGAGCCAGAGCTACATATCTCGGTTAGGCCAAATTGCATACCGCGAAGGCTTGGTATGGCCGAGCGCTCCCGGTGCAGCTGGGAGTCGTGTAATCTCCAAAGTATCGTTCGGATTTGGGTAGCTTACAAGCCCCGGTCGAACCGAAATCTCCAAAATATCGTTCGGATTCGCAGCTTACAAGCCCCGGCCGAACCAAACAATCTCCAAAGCATCGTTCGGATTCGGGCAGCTTACAAGCCCGGCCGAACCAAATAATATCCAAAGCATCGTTCGGATTCGGGCAGCTTACAAGCCCGGCCAACCAAAAATCTCCAAAGCATCGTTCGGATTCGGGCAGCTTACAAGCCCCGGCCGAACCAAGCATCAAAAAGCATCGTTCGGATTCGGGCAGCTTACAAGCCCCGGCCGAACCAAATAATCTCCAAAGCATCGTTCGGATTCGGGCAGCTTACAAGCCCCGGCCGAACCAAATAATCTCCAAAGTATCGTTCGGATTCGGGCAGCTTACAAGCCCCGGCCGAACAAACAATCTCCAAAGCATCATTCGGATTCGGCAGCTTACAAGCCCCGGCGAACCAAAAATCCCAAAGTAACGTTCGGATTCGGGCAGCTTATAAGAACCAAAAATCTCCAAAGTATCATTCGGATTCGGGCAGCTTACAAACCCCGGCCGAACCAAACAATCTCCAAAGATCGTTCGGATTCGGGCAGCTTACAAGCCCGGCCGCCAAAGCGGATTCGGGCCGCTTACAAGCCCCAGCCGAACCAAACAATCCCCAAAGTAACGTTCGGATTCGGGCAGCTTACAAGCCCGGCCGAACCAAAATCTCCAAAGTATCATTCGGATTCGGGCAGCTTACAAGCCCCGACGAACCAAACAACCAAAATATCATTCGGATTCGGGCAGCTTACAAGCCCCGGCCGGATTAAATAATCTCCAAAACATCGCTCAAGGTCCGGGCAGCTAACAAGCCCCGATCGGAACCAAAGGATGAAAATATCCTTGATCCTCAGCAACAATCGAGTGATATCCTGAGGCTCCGCCCTATTCAAGTAATCTCTCCAATGCCCTGATGCAACTAAGGCATCCTATTATACCTTGGTAGAGGCAAATGACCTCCCACTATTCGACAGCAAAAACGTGCCACGAGCTGTCTTTCCCCGAAAAAACACTGCTTCATTCTGCAAACAGGATCATGCTTACTTCATGACTCCACAGGACCGCCCAGGTCCCTCTTTGACTCGCGCATGGATATACGTGTTCTCATGAGGACCGGACATTAATCTTAGCAAGAACAAAGCAGCAACAGTGCTGCCGAAATATGCTGCGACATAAAAAGCATAATATGGGAGCAACAACTCTCAGCGCAAAAAGAAGCAGGTGCTAAAGAAGAAGGAATGAAAACTTTCTTTATTTCCTCATCAAAAGAAAAGTTACAACATCCTGAAAGGAGTTACAAGTGCATCAAAGCACAAGAAATAAAAACGAGTAAATAGCTCGGCCGAACTGCTCCAGTCAGCTTCAGTTAACAATGATGCTTCGGCATCCGACCCAAAAGATCAGGCGACCAGCCAGCTCGCCCTGATAGATGGCAAGGCCGGCTTCCCACGGGTCCTCTGGATGAATTAAGAGATCCAAAAAGAGGCACAGACCCGTGGATGCAGATGCTGAGGAAGCTTCCCCCTGGGTGGAATGCTGGGCTGCAGGCCGCTGCCGATTGAGAGAGATAGGGGACCATCAGCCCCACACTGCTCTCAACTCCCTCTTCACATGGCGGAAGATTCCCCACACGGAGGGGCTAAGCATCCAGCCAGAGGGAGAAGGAAAAGTCCGTGCATGCTACGGGGGTACATGTGCACTTCCTACCCTGCGACCCCGTAGCAAACCACAAAGGACACACAGGAAGCGCATATGTGCGCTCTCCATGTGATCTCTGCGGACCTCCTGTGCTCTCCATATGATCTCCGAAGCTCCTCCCTTGAGGGCGAGCTGCTCTCCAGCGGCTCCTTCGTCACCCCGACTATCCGTAGGAAGGTGGCTTACAAAAGGAAAACTCAGTCCCTCCACTCTCAGCTTCAGGGACGCAGACATCATGAAAACTTTCACAGCTCACAGAGAAGAAAATTTTGGGATGGCCTAGCACGGCCCCTTCCTCCCCTTTTTATAGGCAAATGGACCGGGAGCAGCTGTTAAAGCAGTAAGCCCCGAGGTTCAAAATGCCCAATCCACGCTGCCACGTGGCCTCCCAGGATGAAAATAGCGCCCTTCGATGCGCGCCAAACGCGTTGTTCAGCCCATGACGTACGCCAGAAGATTTTCTCTGATCCCGGATCACAGGTCTTAAATGCAGAAAATCGCCCGCTGATCTTAGAGATACGGGCAGACCTGGAAAATCGCCGGTGAAAGTGACACCCTCCAATGGCAAACAAGCGCTTGCGTCGTACGTCGAAACGACCCGCCTTGGAAAAGGTCGACATAATTAGTGTCCCTGGAAAGTGCCGAGGCAACCTTTTGTAGGTTACAGGGCCGTATCATCCATTTCGGCAAAAGGAGGGTCGACTCGCCTTGGAAAAGACAAGGCACTGACAGAATAATAAAAGGGCGCAGAAGCCAAGTACTCCTCAGTGAGGACATCTCGATATCCTCCGCTCCGGCCCAACTGCCCGTTATGCCTCAGCATAAACCGAGATATTGCACTGTGCTTCCGCTCAAGGCCAAAACTGCCTCCATACTTCGGGATAAACCGAAGTATCCCCTTTCCGTTCAGCATGACTGCACGTGATCTTGTACTTCTGTCCAGTCTAAAGTAACTACTTTTGTCTCAATGATAATCATAAATACCCCATAAGGGGAGTGCACGATATAAGCCCCGACCTATACCCAGAATGCGGAAGCATGTTAAGGTCGGAGTGCACGTCCTATGAATATAAGCCCCGACCTATACCCAGAATGCGGAAGCATCGGTTAAGTCGGAGTGCACGTCCTAGGAATATAAGCCCGCTAAGACCGAGTGCATCTTTTGTCAAAAATCTTGACAAAACCGAGCGATATGCAACGCCCCAACTAAATCTACGAGCCCCGTTTACCTTGGTCAAAACAAGGATGCTGTGTTGGAGGTTCCGGGAGAATGTTTCGTTCCGTAAGACTCGGACGATAAAGGAAAACACTTCAGAAATGGCAAACAAACAAGAAAGTTCCAATAAACCTTTCTTTGTTCATTACAAGAGGGGAAAAACAAAGAAAAATACATTAGCCCTCACAGGGGCTTGCTACCTTCTCCGAACGCTGCTGAACTCTCCCCACGCCGCGAGCCGAATCAGCCAATTGCTGTCGAAGGGATGCCACCTCCCGCTCCAGCCTACTGTTGGCTTGGCGAAGGAGCTCGATCTCTCTGCCGAGAGAGCCATGTGTTGCTCAGCCAGTCTCCGGACTTGCTCGCGGTCCGCGAGTAACGACGCCAGAACCTCCCCGTCCACAGTTATCGTGGTACGGCCCCGGCGAGGCACCCCAAAGCCGCCAGCAACGCCACTTGGCATCCCATTTGACCTCCCTCCATTCTCGGAAGCCATCCTGTTACTGTAAGCTTGGACAGGCCAACAGGAGATCGGCAGAGGAATTGGTTAACAATGGCGTACCATCCACCGGTATTTAAATTACCTCGGCGAGCACCCCGATCACCCGAACCATCAGTTCCAACGCCACTACCATAAAGTCTTGCCACGCGTCACCGCTTCCGTGGCCGCGTGCGGGAAGCGAGGAATCGCTCCCCCTTTTTCGAAAAGGATAAATAAATGATGGCGCGCCGGTAAACATCCTTCTTCTTGGGACCAAACTCCCTTCGAAAGGCGCCCGCCTCTTCGCCTTGCGCGGCCGAGTTACCCAACTTTGGCTCTAACCAGGATACCTCTGCAATCCTTGGCCATCACCTGCCGAGCTATCTTATCTCTCGGCCTAAGCCAAGCTATCACGCCACTCGGCTTCATCAGAACTATCTTATCTCGGCCTAAGCCGAGCTATCACATCACTCGGCCCCAGCCGAGCTATCCCTATACCTCGGCCTTGACCGAGACATTCATCTAAATCCGAACTAAATCGACCAAACGACGCGAACAAGTCATAACTTGTTCACAATTGAAAGGAAGTCTGCAATAAAAAGATTGACTAAAAAGGCAAGCAAATGGGGCCGAGGGCCCGTTCATTGAAAATCCAGACCAAACTACATGTCTAAAAAAGGCAAAAGTACACAAATAACTCTCAGGGGTCAGAAGCTGGATCAGTTCCAGCAGTGCCCTCAACAACGCTCGGGGAAGCCTGGCTCGCTTCGCCCACTTCAAAGGTTGTCTTTTCCTCGGCGATGGATTTGAGGCGTCCTTCAGGGGCCGCGGCCTCACTAGCATCCAGAATAGCGTCGAGGTCGACGTCCGGAGCATCATCGTATTCATCTCTTCAGCTCCTGGGGTACAAGCCTCAGAGTTTCAACATCCAAGAAGGAGAGGTCCCATTCTGGATGCTCCTTGGATATTTTACTTCGAACGTCCTCCACCCCAAGCTGGAAGGCATCGGCACAATTTACATCTTGCTCGCCCCTGAGCAGAGCGAGCCGCATCTCGGCTTCAGCAGCTTGATTTCGAAGTGAAGCGACCTGCCCCTCAGTTTCAGCAGTTTGACTCCGCAGCAAGCCAATCTGCTCCTCGGTCTCAGTGACCCGCCTTTCGAGCTCTGAGCTCCTCCCTCGGCTGGATGCCAATTCCTCTTGCAGGGTCCGCATATGGCTCGATTCTCCAGCTCCGCCTTCTTCATCTGCAAAAACAAAGTTAGCCAGTGCCATGGTGAGCTAGCAAGGGAAGCCAAAAAGGGGTAGTACCATACCTCCTCCTCCTGCCGGGATAACTTCTGGGTCAACTCCTTGACCTCGTCAAAAGCCCTTAATTTATCGGCCTTAACCCGCTCGATCCTGCCCTTGAGATCGCTGATCTTCGACTGCCTACTGTCAGCTTCTCCCCAGGCTGGGAGAGCTCGCTATCGAGTTGGGTTAACTTTCCTGGTGCCATTTGATCCTGTCATCCCTGTCAGCTATACCGCGGTTGAGCTGCCGCACCTTCTCCTCCAACTCGCCAAGCATCTTGTTCAGGCGATTTCTCTCCTCGACGGCTTCTCTCCTCTGCCTGCCTAGGCTCTCACTAAACTGTTTCTTGACAGTCTCCATTTCTCCAGCATGCTTAGACTTGATCCGCGATAACTCCAGGCATGCATCATCATACCTCGCCAGGAGCCCTCGTAGCTCTTTAACTTCGAGCCTCAGCTTGGACGCGTCATCTAGGGCGGCCTGATGCAGCACCCTCATCTTCGCCAAATTCTCGTTGGCGGTACCCAGAGCTTGTTCAAATGTATCAGACGCCTCCGCCCGCGATCGAAGCTCGGCGCTGACTCTCCTGGCCTGGGCGCTGGCCCCTGTCGCCAGATTCAAGCGCCAGCACAACGCCCTGGTGATCAAAGCACTCTGCAGAATGAAGCACAAGTGAAAAGAGAGCGACCAAGCTAACCAGAAAGCATTCACTACTTGGGAATAATAACTCACCCGGAGATGTAGGACCTGGCTAGCCCCATGAGGGTAGAATTGTTGATCTCGGGGAGAAGATGGGCTTCCGTCGCCATGCCCCGCTGGCCAAACGCGGCATCAACCAGGTCTAGGTCTGCGAACTCATTCGCGAGGGACCTACGCCCGGGTACAGTGCTGACCTCATTAGGGCAGCAAACGCCGCCTCGACGGCCGATTCCGAGCTACCGGGCTGACCGTCGCCGTCCGAAGGATCGGTCCGGACGACCTCCGACTGAGAAGCCTTTGCCCTCTCGGCCTCCCTCAGCAGAATGCTAACCTGGGATTCCTCGGATAACTCGGCCAGCCCAGGCGCCAGTTTACCCGAAACTTTGGTGGAAGAAGCTTCGGCTGCAAGACCTTTACCTTGCTCTCTCCCTTGTCCGAGCTCCTTCCCTCGATCATGGGTACCTGCTCCTCCCTCACAGGCTCCGCCAATGCCTCGGTCTGTTCACCAATCTCCCCAACCACTCCAGGAGGAAGTTCTCCAGCCGTAGGCTCCTTTTGAGCCTCCACTACAGCCGGCCCTACGTCGCCGCCCCTAAATCCCTCCTGTCCTCCGCCAAAACCAGAGGCATTTCCTCGCTCGGAGGAGGGCCCTCAGAGGCACCGACCTCCGCCGTGCCACCCATTGGCTCACCTTCAAAAGAAGAGGCTCCCAGACAAGCCGACGGAGTTTCATCCGGGCTGTCTACTATTTCCACCACTAGAGGACAGGGGACCTCAGCAGTCCTCTCCGTATCCTCCTCTGCTTTCAGCGCCTCCACCGCGACTGCTTCAACCTCTGGCGAGCGCTCCTCAAAAAAATGAGCCGCCTTCTCGGGCTTGCGTTTCTCCCCTCCGCTGCTCTCCCTCGGGCGCTTGCTAAACCCTTTCTTGATACGGCCCGATAGTTCAGACTTCTTGGCTGCGGGAATAGAGAGCAAGCGGTTAGACCGAGACATACTCGCTTGAATGAAATCGATGGAAAAAGGAAAGAAACTTACTATGCGGGTCAAGGAGGCTAAGCCCGGCGGTGAAAAGAGCCTCCTCCGATAGTAAATCGTTGGCCAAAAACGTCCTACCGTCGCGAAGGACCTCCAAGTCCTCCTTCTCCTGCTCAGATAGAGTCGGATGTGCTTCCACATCTCGAACAAAGTTTTTTCATCCCCGAGGAAAATCGGAGCCGATGTTCCCCTCGGTAATAAAAAACCTGACCTTCCACTCCTTTATAGACGATGGCTTATCTGTTATCGTCTTGAAAGACCTCTGGGTCCAATGTAAGGCCACTCTGATTTCCTCCCAGGCATCAGATAATAACAGGCATGAAAGAGAGGAAGAGTCGCCGTTACCTGAATCCGGCTGCACATTGAGATAAACCCGATGACGCTGCGCCAACTGTTGGGAGCCACCATCGTCGGAAAAATATTGTAGAATCTCATGATTTCCTTCACCAAGGGGTGAAGGGGAAATCGAAGGCCCACCTTCAGACTGTCTTCATAAAGAAAGACCCCGCGCTCCAGATCTTGCGAAACCCTATGCTCGGGTTCCGACAATGTCAGAATGATATCCGAGGGAATGCCATACTTTTGGCGTATTCTCCCCAAATCCTCGGCGACAATCTACGAAACCATATCATTGGGGCTCATCATCCTGCTGGCCGAGAGAAGCACCGAGCAAAACTACAGAGGAAGCAGAGAGCAAGATTCTCCAAAGAAGAACGAAAGAGCGCTATGAATAGGGACGACGCCGTTTCGATTTTGCTTTCCCTCAAAGAAACGCCTTAAGAGAAAGATAGGGCGTCCCAACCAAGACGCCCGGAACCGCCATTGCGGATGCCGTAAAAACCGGATTTGCTATGTGGCAATTCCCCAACCGCTATCTCAAAGGAGCCTTATGTGGCGTGCCCTGCAAAGGCACATCTCACAAAGGCACTGTGGCCGCGCAGCATTAATAGGGCATCATTACGCAGGCTGTCAAACCCGGATCCCTCCGTTCAAGTCATGCCACCTGGAATTATACTCCCTATGCCCGAACTTACATTTTGAACTAGGGAGTGGGGGGCATGTATTAAGGGGTAAAATCGTTGTGTGTTATAATCATGCACATGGCTAGGGCTAGCCCTGATTTCTACCCGCTATGCGACATCTGCCCGAGATAAGTCAGCCTCGATAAGTTGGGGCGCCTTAGCCCCTCGCCGAACCAAGGACTCCCAATGTGAATCACTTCTCTCGGCCCCAGCCGAGCCATATCATCTCTCGGCCCCAGCCGAGCTATGTCATCATTCGGCCCCTCTAGTCGATCTCTCTTATCGCTTGGCCTAGCCCGAGCGATATCTATGCCTATGCGTAATTCGATGCAGGAGAACCCGAATTCGTGAGATTTCAAACATAAATTATATCTGAGAGTGACCTAGGACCCGCAAGAGTGGCCTAGGGCCCTGGAGCCTATGTCCTCACCACATCTCGAGACATCAACGAGCTCTCCTAGCCGTTGATCCCCTAACCAACAAGATACGAATCCTACCGACCTCATAACAAACTGGATTCAAATCCTAACGGCTTTCGGACCCACGACGCCCCCAGAGAATCAGGTGATCCTCTATAAATAGAGTCGTCTGCCGACTCCTCAGGTATGCGCACACTTGCTCACTAGAACCCTCTCTCCTTCTGCCTTAGCTTCCGCCATTAGCGCTCGCTCTGCTCAGAGCCCTGGAGGGACTCTTCAGCGAGAGCCTTCTCCCCATTTTTGTTGATTGCTGATCTCCACTGACTTGAGCACCGGAGGGTCTTCCGCAGAGGGCCACCCCCAACGCCTCTCGTGTGAGGACTGTTTTGCAGGTCCACCCATGCGGAGAGCCCACGCTGCAGTCCGATCGCGCCCGAGTTGGAGGACAGATTTCGGTAGCAACAGCCCTCATGATGGCACATATCTTGCACTATGTGCAGTGCACACAATATATATATATATAGAGGATCTAAGCTTGGCCCTATGCTCCAACCCAGTCTTAGTTCCAGCTTATGTATAAAATTACCAAGTCCGCATATCATCATATCAAAAACTAGTTTAAGAAGTTTTTCTTCCAAATTATGTCACTGCTTCTACACAACAGTCACAACCTACTTTAGTAGTGAAACCTTTTCAAAGGATATAAAGTTTCACAATGTTAAAAATGCAGTGATGAATGAACATGAGTGCATCACAAGGTATATATTTATTTTTATAATATTTTTGTTCTCCTATATTTAAAATTTTTTCTTTTGATATTAGGATGCCGTGCCTCTGGTTTTATTAATAAATATAGCATATCTATACAGATCTAATATAAGAAGAGCCCTAAATGCGCCAATTTGATGCCTAGAAGGATTAATATGCAACTAGGGATGAAAATAGAATGGGACAGGCATAAAGAAGGGCACCATCATATCTATAACCGTTAAACAAATTTATATTCATACTCACTTTGTACTTAAAATGAGTATAAAATTTTGTATTCATTACTCATACCAATGCCTACCTCGTTATCCATCTCCATACGCATACCCGCCTCATTACTCATACTCATGACCATCACTTATTCTTGTAATTTTTTTCTTGAATTAAATAAGTAATTAATTCCTAATTATTAGTTCAAACAAATTTAAAGTTTAAATACATAAAAATTATATAATTTTAATATTAATGAAATATAATTAAATTTCAACCCAAAAATCTAAATCATACATAAATGCATTTCAAGGTTCCATAATATCAACATTAAACATTAAATAGAAAGGTAAATATTTCATAAAAGTTTCTACAACCAAATCACATAGAAACAAGATCAAGATGTTTAGTAACACACTAAGAATAAGATATAAAAGTAAATTCATCTATTTAAATTCAAGCAAATTATTCTATCACTTTGTTTCTTCAAACTTATGCATCATCTTCTAGGACCTAAAAAAATTTTAAAGTTATAACTTGAGCAACTCAAAAAAGGTATAAGATTAAACTCTTCTATCAAATCACATGCATATATATATATTTTATAAATGTCATGATATATAATCAAAGTAATCAAACTACTTTTAAATATGAATTCATACCTACAATCAGTAAGAGGACGCTCCTTATTTCCGTGACACTTGTTACTTCATTAGGCTATTGAACTAATAAAGGAACATAGTAATTTGTCTAACTTAATAATGAATAAACATTGTTAAATTCTATAAAATAAGCAAAGAATAGAAAAAAAAATTGTTATTTACCTCATTCTCGTTATTGTCATCAAGCACTGTGCATCATTGCATACCCTTTGAAGCACATGAGCCTACACCTTAAACACAATAATATATTAAGTGTGTGTGTATATATATATATATAATGATACAAAATAGTTTAGTTTTTTTAAATTCAAAGTATTGCCTTTGTTGCCTAGTGTAGCAACCCAAGAGGGGGATGAATTGAGTTTCTTAAAAATCTAATTGACTATCAAGTATGTGCACTTATATTTCTTTCACAAATAAATAACGCGTAGTAAAGTGAAGCTAATATGCAATTAATTACAAATGAAATCACAACCAAACACACAATATTTATAGTGGTTCGGTGCCAACCCTGTACCTACATTTACTTTCCAAGAATACCTCGGGTATTTCACTAATCACCACTAGCCTATCTGGCTAGCAAACTTGTTTTCAAGCATAAGCAAGCCTTACAAATACACTTTCGGGTAGACCTCTATCCAATCACGTTTCATAACTGTGAAATAAATCAAAGCATAAGGAATATAATGTTTGATACAAAATGCTCCTAATAAATGAAATAAATGAGCAAATTAAACAATAAGAATATACTTAGCAACTTGAAGAGCTCAACCCAAAATAGCTTCTTTCTTTAATGGCGTAGCAGTAAAATAGAAGTCTTCAAGTAAGCTTTGAATGCTCTTCAAAGAGGGTAGATGGAGCTTTAACACCACTTTAAGAATCAACAATGAATGAACTCCGGTGGCTTGAAAACAATCAATGCAATACTCCAACCAACTCTAATAAATCTCTCTTTTTCAAATAATTTTTGCACAATATTTTCATTGATATTTTTTTTTTCTTGTCCCACATTTACTGCCGAATCACTGTTCAACACATCTATTTATAACAAGAGAGAAAAATATAGCCGTTGCATAACAGTTGTGAGATGGAGAGAGAGAGAGAGCAACAACACTTGGCAAACTTAGCTAAGGAGTCGGTTATTCAAGATTAAAATCTGGTTGCCTAACTCTAAAGATTAGATGCCCAAGTGAAGAATCAAAGAAGCCCCAACAATGGAATTACTGGACAAAAAAATCAAAGCAAGAACTAGCCAGCAAGACATCCGAAAATCTAAAGAGAACAACATCCCAAAACATAAAATGGCAAGCTAAAGGGAAAAGTAGCATGCCAATCCATACAATCGACAACCTACTTTTAAAATCCAATAAGCCAATTTTAATACCTGATAGTCCAATATTTGATACAGCAAGCCGGCCAAAAATGCCACCCGATGGAGATGAAAAATCGGCAAGCCAACATACTCATTAGGCATGCCAACTTTTTGAATCGGCAGGCCAAATTAGAACATACAGAATGTCAATCGAGAGCTTCAAGAAACCAGTAAGTCAACTAATCAAATTGGCATTCCAACTTTTGAACAAGAATTACCAGCCGTAGGAGTCAAGAAACTGGCAGACCAATGTTTGAATCCAGCAAGCCAATCTAGAACACTGAAACTTTCAGCCAAAGGCTTTACAGAGCTAGCATGCTAATTCTAACAATTGGCAACCCAAAAATGAGAGCCAAAAGGCCACACCGAAAACCAAAAGAAATTAGCATTCCAACATAAGAACTAGTATGCCAAAATAAGTATCAAGAAGCCACATAGAAAGGTAGACAAAATTGGCATTCCAACATAAAGACTAGTATATCAAAATAAGCATCAGATAGCCCATCCGAAAGGCAACAATAATTGGCAAGTCAATATACCAACCATCAAGTCAAGAATAGCCATCAGGGAGCCAATTCGAAAGGCAACAAATAATTATCAAGCCAATATAGAAACTGACTGGCCAAGATTCAAGCAACAAGCATCCAACCGAAGGCAACAGATAATTGATAGAGACGGAATCCGGCATCGAATAAATACCCTTTAAAGATTTCTTTGATAAACATTCAAAATATCATAGAGTTATAAATAAGAACTTGTAAGATAATTGAATCCAGTTCAAGATAATGCAAATATAATTAAACTTGAAAGTCATTTTGTTGAATGAATCGTTCAAACATAAAATGTATGAAAATCGTCCAGTGACGGTAAAACTTAAGTTCATTGAAGAATAATATAATCACTACAAGCATATTTATATAATACCTATAATACCTTTCATTTTGAATCACAATATACCTTGGGCTAGAGGAAGTATATGATTTCATGATGAGTAACCTGAAATTGATTAAATTTGATAGAGATAATATTAGTACAATACTTAATTGTTTTGTGTTTCATCAAAATCAATATGAGGTCAACAGCCTTCATTACTTGTCCTCTGGAAAGCGTCCGTCTCCAAGATCGCCAGGTGAGAAAGATTTGCCCTTGACTCTAGATCGTTTTTATTTCTTGTGCTTTGATGCACTTGTAACTCCTTTCAGGATGTTGTAACTTTTCTTTTGGTGAGAAAATAAAGAAAGTTTTCATTCCTTTCTTCTTTAGCACATGCTTCTTTTTTTGCTGAGAGTTGTTGCTCCCATATTATGCTTTTTATGTCGCAGCATATTTCGGCAGCACTGTTGCTGCTTTGTTCTTGCTAAGATTAATGTCTGGTCCTCAATGGAGAATATGTATATCCATGCATGAGTCAAAGAGGGACCTGGGCGGTCCTGTGGAGTCATGAAGTTAGCATGATCCTATTTGCAGAATGAAGCATGTGTTTTTTCGGGAAAGGACAGCTCGTGGCACGTTTTGCTGTCGAATAGTGGGAGGTCGTTTGCCTCTACCAAGGTATAATAAGATGCCTTAGTTGCGTCAGGGCGTTGGAGAGATTACTTGAATAGGGTGGAGCCTCAGGATATCACTCGATTGTTGCCGAGGATCAAGGATATTTTCATCCTTTGGCTCCGATCGGGGCTTGTTAGCTGCCCGGACCTTGAGTGATATTTTGGAGATTATTTAATCCGGTCGGAGCTTGTAAGCTGCCCGAATCCGAATGATATTTTGGGGGTTGTTTGGTTCGGCCAGGGCTTGTAAGCTGTCCGAATCAGAATGATACTTTGGAGATTATTTGGTTCGGCCGGGGCTTGTAAGCTGCTCGAATCCGAACGTTACTTTGGGGATTGTTTGGTTTGGCCGGGGCTTGTAAGCTGCCCGAATCCGAACGATGCTTTGGAGATTGTTTAGTTCTGTCGGGGCTTGTAAGTTGCCCAAATCCGAACGATACTTTGAAGATTGTTTGGTTCGGCCGGGGCTTGTAAGCTACCCGAATCTGAACGATGCTTTGGAGATTATTTGGTTCGGCCGGGGCTTGTAAGCTACCCGAATCCGAACGATGCTTCTTTGACGCTTGGTTCGGCCGAGGCTTGTAAGCTGCCCGAATCCGAATGATGCTTTGGAGATTATTTGGTTCAGCCGGGGCTTGTAAGCTGCCCGAATCCGAACGATGCTTTGGAGATTGTTTGGTTCGGCCGGGGCTTGTAAGCTGCCTGAATCTGAACGATACTTTGGAGATTACACGGCTCCCAGCTGCACCGAGAGTGCTCAGCCATACCAAGCCTTCGCGGGATGCAATCTGGCCTAACCGAGATATGTAGCTCTGGCTCAGAGCTCGGCCTAGCCGAGGTATGGAGATTTGGCTCAAGGAGATGGCTCGGTCGTACCGAGAATGGATGCGTGAACGACATCTGTTTTCTATTTATACTTTTCGAAAGAACGACCATAGCGGTTCTGCCGCGGATCATAAAACAAGATGCCAAAGCTGTAAATAGGGCGAGTCTATAGAGAGCATACTCTATTGATGATATATGCGGAGGTTGTCCGAACTCCATGTCCGGGGAATGGATTTTCCATTCAGGTTCTGGAGCTTGTAGGTGCCGGTCCGATGACTTCCACTACTTGGTAGGGGCCTTCCCAGTTCGGAGACAATTTTCCTTGCTCCAGCGGCTTGGAGATGGACATTTTTCAGAGGACAAGATCGCCAGGTGAGAAGGATTTATCCCTTCGGGTGGGTCAACTAATGTCCATACATTATTGTCCTTCATGGAATCAAGTTCGGATTTCATGGCATTAAGCCATTATTAGAGTCAGTCCTTTGCATAGCATCCATATAGGTGATTAGATCCTCGTTGTTCTTATCGAGTTCAACATGATCTTCATTCTGGATCAAGAAACCTAAGTATCTGTCCGGTTGATGTGGTACTCTACCAGATCGCCTTAATGGTGCATCTAAAATGGGTTTTAAGTTTGATCTAATCAACTCAGATTCTAAGGGTTCACTGGTTTGTGTTGTTCCTTCTACTTGATGAACTTCCTCATGTTCAATATTAGAGCTATTGTTCCTTCACTAAGGAACTCCTTTTCAGGAAAAACTGCTCTATTACTAATGAACAACTTTTGTTCTTCAGTATTGTAGAAGTAATATCCTTTGGTTTCTTTCGGATAGCCGATGAAAAAAGATTTGTCAGATTTGTGTTCAAGTTTGTCTGATTTTGCACGTTTCACATAAGCCGAACACCCCAGACTCTCAGATAGGTGATAACCAGTTTATGTCCATACCACATCTCATGTGGAGTTTTAGAAACAGACTTACTTGGAACCTTATTAAGAATATGACAAGCTGATTCTAATGTGTATCCCCAAAATGATATTGGCAAGCTCGCAAAACCCATCATGGACCGAACCATGTCTAACAGAGTTCGATTCCTTCTTTTCGATACACCGTTATGCTACGGTATTCTAGGAGGAGTTCATTGGGAGAGAATCGCATTCTCTCTTAAATATGTCACAAAGTCATTAGAAAGGTATTCGCCTTCTCGATCTGATCGAAGGGTCTTAATACATTTTTCTGTTTATTTTTCTACTTTTTTATGATATAGTTTGAACATTTCAAATGACTCAGATTTATATCTCATAAGATAGACATAACCGAACCTAAAAAGGTTGTCTGTAAAAGTAATGAAGTAGTAATATCCACCTTTAGCACAAGTGCTCATTGGTCCACATACATCAGTATGAACTAGACTCAATAGCTCTTTGGCTCTTTCACCTTTTTCAGTAAAAGATGACTTGATCATTTTACCAAGAAGACAGGATTCACAGGTAGTTAATGATTCACAATCATCAATTCGAAGGATGCCCTCCTGAGTTAACTGTTTTATCTGTTCTTATTGATATGACCCAGTCGATGGTGCCAAAGATAAATGTCTGTGACATCAGTTGTTCTAGGGCGCTTACTTGAGTTGTACACTACATTCACAGGTTGTGATAATATATAAATGCCATTAGATAAATGCCCAGTCATTACAGTAACTCCATTCATAATGATATTCAAAGTAACATCCTTTATTGAAATTTCATAATTACTTTTGACCAGAAGGCCTACAGAAATTACGTTCAACAAGAATGTTGGGCAAAAATGACAATCATTTAGTATAATGACATTTCTATTGAAAACTATTTCAAGAACTCCTAATGCCAGTACTGGAACTAATCTTCCATCGCCGATATTAAGGAATCTTTCATTATCCTCAAATCTTCTAGTGACCTGTAGTCCCTGCAATGAATTGCAAATATTAAAAGGACTCCCGGTATCCAATACCCAGGTCTAATTATCATATACAGAAAAATTACAAGGTGTTATCATATAAATACCTTGTTGAGCAATATCTTGCCCCTTTTTCTTCTTTGGCCTGTTTGGATCAAGTGTGGTAATGTAAAGAGGATAGTTCCTCTTCCAGTGCCCTTGCATCTTGCAATGAAAGCATTCAGCTTGACTTTTATCAACTTTCTTCTTCTGCTTCTAACCACTTATATATGTCCTAGCATGTTGCACCTTTTTCTTATTCTTTTTCTTCTTCCCTTTTCCAAAGGGTTGACACCCTACCTTAGATCCTTCAACCACATTAACCAAACTCTTAGAGAGCTGGTTATCCTTCTCAAAGTTTGTAACAACCCCAACAAACCATGGTAGTTGACTGCAGGCTTTGTCATTCGAAAATGAGTAAGAAAGGTCGGAAGGATGGAGGCAAGGAATTCAGGATCACATCTTTTCCCAACTGCTCATGTAGGGGAAAGCCGAGCTTGCTGAGGAGTTCTATCTTCTCAATCATATACAATACATGATCAGTGATAGGAGATCCATCCCTCATTCGAGTATTAAAAATAGCACAACTAGTCTTGTGCCTTTCAACATCGTCGGGTGTGCCGAAAGATTCATTCAACGCTTGAATGATTTCTTCCGGCTGAGCATTCTCGAATCGGCGATCGAATTCATCGTTCATTGCTGCTAGCATGATGCAACGTACACTAGTTCTATCATTGAGCCACTTCTGATAAGTGTCTTTGTCAGAACTTTGGGTGTTTGCATCAGGTATCTTTGGTGCATGATTATTCAGAATATATAGAATCCTCTCATGCTCAAGGACGATCTTAAGTTTTCTAAACCAGCTATTGAAATTTGAACCATTCAACTTGTCACTATCCAATAGGGACCTTAATGATAAATTAGTGGCCATTTTCTGCATAAGGAAAAACTAAAGTTTATTAGTATATAAATTGATTCAGTCTAAAGAAGACTTGGACTTTAGTCTAAAGATTCTTTCACTATTTTATTCAAATTGGCAGCCTCTACACCCCAATTCGAAGAATTATTCTTAATTCTTTTGTGGGCACTAAGATCTACATAGACTACATACAGGCCCAAGTGAAGCTTGGCCAACCCATATGCATCTAAGAGTAGGTTCAAAACCAATTGTTTCCCAAAATAATTCTTAGTGTTGAGTTTTGCCCCATGTTCCTCTTCAGCAGGCATGGAGTGCCTTCACTGAAAGTTTTGGTTAGGTCCAACCATTAAATGATATAATCAGTGTAACCTATCAATATACAACCAAGCCCGAGTGAAGCTCGGCCCACCTGACTGTCTATTTAATAGTTACGCTGACTTATCATATAATGAATGATAATTCCGATGGTTGACAAGCACCAGGCATGGAGTGCCTCCAATGATTATCAAGACATCGGACTCATTATCACCCATCTTAATGGGAGGCTATGATCTAGTTATCATATAACTATTTCATTTTAAGGACCTAATAATTTTAGAGGATTTAATAATCTGAAGATAAATTGACTAATCAAGTTCTTCCACTGAATCTATGAAATCGTAGAATGAAACAAGATTAAGTCAGGTTAAGTGGCACCTAAATCAGTCAGACTGATTTCCTTACAGGCATGGGTCAACCAGAATCAGGTAAATGATCTGAATCATAAATGGTTCACCATATTGACCAGGTGAGTGAGATCGATGGAGGGATATGCCATTAACTCGTTAAAGACGCATCAATACGAGTAGCTCCCAATTAAAAACCATTCGATCGTTAATCCTAGAGCAACTTGTCAACTCACTTGACATCATATGGTTAACCAATTTTGATTTGACCGTCTAAGAGATTCATGCTCAACCATGGAGCCTAATCTACTTCCATTTGGTTTAATCAAAGAGAAGGATATGATCACTACAACTATTGTTTGATTTAGAGCATTTTAACCTAATCTAATTAATTTAGATTTGATCAAATACTCTTTTAGTCTAGTTGATTTAAATCTTAGGGTCTAACCCTTTATGGACCCGATTTAGCTAACCCAAATGATTAAATATATTTCATGTTTACATGTCATATATTTCAATCAAGCATCACTTGCATTATGTTACTACTCATAATTTCTATATTTAGATCATATCTAAAAAGATTATGAATTAATATTTGACATTCAAATAAAACTCTTATAAATATTTGTATGTTGCATAATATAGACTACAAGCCATCATATCTCATATCTATGTTTTTATACTAAACATGCAAATATCATGCTTTTATACAACATCAATATAAAATATTTTTGAGAGTGAGTGTAATCTATGTTTTGATGCCAAAGCTCAATTTAAATTTTCTTTAGACTAAGCATCGATGATAAAACAATCGCACGGCAATATGTCACGGAATACCTCATTGAAAGGGTAATTTAGATTTTTAATCCATCTGTGACCATATGGCCTTGTGATCAGTTTTAGCCATAATTCATAATTAATAAGAACATTAATTTACATGCAATAAATTAGATCAATATCGAAACCATAGCTCTGATACCATTTGTAGGGAGAAATAAAAGGAATGCATATTTTTAAAATTTGATAACTATTATCAATACGGAAGCTAAAAGATTACATGTTAATCTATATAATATGCATCAAGATCATATCTTTGCCTTATATATAGGATCGCTTGATCTAAAAAATGCATATAAATAATCATCAAGATCATATCTTGATCCTCAACGTAAGAAGTAGTACTTCTTGCCTTGAATCATGCCTTAAGGTTTAGGGATCATATCACTTACCTTAAGGGTAGTTGGTAAATCCTTTTGTGCTCTACAGCCGTTCAATCGTCCAGCCTCTAGTATCATCCACGCGAAGCCTCTAGTATCATCCACGCGAAGCCCTGAATGATTGGATTTCCGAGAGTGTTAGGTCGTAGAAAAATAACTTTGCTGATCTTGAATCCTCCCACTTGAATCTTCCTCCAAGATCCACCAAGCTTTTGCTAACACCAGAATCACCAGGATTTTCTATTCTAACATTTTTAGAATTACAATCCACGAGTCGTGTGTTGTTGTTCTGTGTAATCTGGTGAGGGATGTGCTCTATTTATAGTCTCATTTCATCCTGCCAATTGAATTCTGACATTAAGAATTCCGTCGTTTGGCAAAAAGCAAAGAGACGCCGAACTAAATAGCCGCGATGCTTGGTTAATTCCGACGTTCGGTGAAAATTAAGGAGACGTGGCATTTTGTTAATTCCGACGTCAGTGAGAACTAAAGAGATGTGAATTCTAACACGTAGAATTCCATCGTCTGGTTGATTCAAGAGGCACATTAATTCCTCTTTAATTCTAACATTTAGAATTCCGATGAAAATGGTTTGGAGATGATTAAATTAATACATTAAATTCTAAATGAGAATTTAATCTCTTAGACATTAGTTATCTCATCATGTGAGATACTTATGCGAGAGGTTTGGGTTCAGGTGATGGTTTAATCTGATCTGAATTTATTGGACTGAACCCACATAGATCATGGTCCTAGCCCAAATCAAATTTGGCTAGTCCTGAATCTATTTAAATCCAAATCAAGTCTAATTTTAAATCAATATTTGAAATTGATTAGTCCTTCTAATAGACTTAAACCAAATTAAATCTTATTCACTTGTACTTAACCCAATTGAGATAATTTAATCAATCAAATTGATTAATTAAATCCTATACGATTCTCAATTGTTGATCAGCAAATAGATCATCCTAGGAAACTTCTATGCGTGTGACTCTCTAGGTTCGAACCTAAGCCGGTAGCATAGAAATAACTTTTTATACTAATCGATGTGCCCATCTAGCAATGGAACCCGACGTCCGGATAGGTCGAAGAGTTGCCGAGCAAACTCCAAGAACCCTAAGAAACAGTTACTGTATAATTCATCCTCTTGACCACAAATGCTAAGGATGGCTTAAGAGCCTGTCAACTCTAAACAGTGAATCCATAAAGTGATTTCAATTTTAGTGATCATGTGACTTTCACATGAAGTGCCTTGGCCAAGGTCTTGCTAAATTGAAACACAAGCATTTCTTCTTTTAACGAGATAGGTCAAATTCTATCTCGATCCACAACTGACTACCATAAGTACTTGACTGCACCCAGTAACCTTTCGTAGCTGGATTAGAAATTCAGGTGGTCCGACACCTAAGTACAATGAGTTACTTGCAAGTCACCGGTTGTGATCTTCAGGTTTAAAGGATACTTATACCCATATCTTCTCGGATTAACTCTTGACAGCAGAGTATCCGGAAATGAGTCACGTTCGGTGAAATGTACTCCTACACTTTCACCTGTATGTCATACTAGTGTCTCTACACTCCTTGGTTAAGAGGACAATCAACAAATATGATATACAACGTCCTATAATTGATAGTACTATGGCCCTGTCATAGTATATCATTTGGTCGCGAACTCTTTTAAGGACCTTCAAAGATAAATCCTCCTTTATCGTGAAGGAAGATCCTGAGGGCTTCATTACTATTAGAGTTTTAAGAAATATTCTTGTAATGAATAAACTGCCAAATAACTTTTATTAATATATCAATTTATATACAATTTACATTAGCAAAATCATCAAATGATTGGCTTTAGGATACAATTCCTAACAGAGGAAGCTTGAAAGAAAGAAGAAGAGAGAGGCTTAGAGCCGTACTCTCTGTCAGTAAGTATGAGCATTTAAGAGTGGGGCGAGTTATCAGTTACCTCGTCGGGGGTCCCTCTTACCCATTTTATTGATCTTGGAGTCTATGAGACTAGCTTAGAGTCTGTGAGACTTAGGGCATGATCACTTGTCAGAGTATTTATGATGGTGGTAGCAATGGTAGAGCTTGCTTCTTAATGGTATATTAGAAGTGCAGGCCATGTCCCGTCAAATATGGGTGGCTGCATAGTTGGCATGTACTGCTTGGTTTGGATAGCTATTGCAGGCTACTGCAGGACATGGTCGATCGTTACTATGTTTGCCAGATGTGTTTCTCACGCCACACTTCCGTTGCCTTATGCGGACAGTGATGGGCGATAAAGTCAAGCACGTGGGGCCCATATTGTAGCTGCTGAGGTAGAAGATGAAGCTTGGAGTTGAAGCCGGCTCTGCCCCTCGTAGAGCATTGATTATAGAGTACGTGCATGGCACTATTCATGCCCTTGGATGAGCTCCAGAGAAGGCCGTGGGTGAACACTTGCATAGCCGAGCACTGTTCATGGTCGAGGCCGAGGCTGAGGGGGCTGAGCACTATTATGGCTGAGGCCGAGGCTGAGGGGGCCGAGCACTATTCATGGCTGAGGCCGAGGCTGAGGGAGCCGAGCACTGTTCATGGCCGAGGCCGAGGATGAGGGGGCCGAGCACTATTCATGGCCGAGCACTGTTCATGGCCAAGGCCGAGGCTAAGGGGTCAAGCACTGTTCATGGCCGAGGCCAAGGCTGAGGGGGTCGAGCACTGTTCATGGATGAGCACTGTTCATGACCGAGGCCGAGGCTGAGGGAGCCGAGCATTGTTCATGGCCGAGGCCGAGGCTGAGGGAGCCGAGCACTGTTCATGCCGAGGCCGAGGCCGAGGGGGCCGAGCGCTGTTCATGGCCAAGCACTGTTCATGACCGAGGCTGAGGCTGAGGGGGCCGAGCATTGTTCATGGTTGAGGCCGAGGCTGAGGGAGCCGAGTACTGTTCATGACCGAGGCCGAGGGGGCCGAGCATTGTTCATAGTCAAGGCCGGGATTGAGGGGGTGTCTTTTTGAGGCCGAGGGGCTGTCTTGCCGAGGCCGAGAGCCGAGGGGATGTCTTCCCAAGGCCGAGGCCGACTCTAGAAGCCAAGGCCTAGGGTCAAGGGACGACTTCAAAAACCACTAGTCTGACCCCAATGAAATTACTATTGCCCATGGGGCTCATTGGCCCCATCAAGTAAGGAGCGAAATTGGTAAATCGTTATATCTATATTTATACCATATTCCTGATGGATATATATATATATATATATATATATATATATATATATATATATAAAAACCTCTGTTCTCATCCCAGATGAACAGAGATGAATGGCTACTTACGGGTCCTAAAAAAATTACCATTTTTATGTGCAACAGAAGGTGTTGACAGCTTCTTCCTAACGATCAACATAATCATGGCCCAAATATTAATGGAATGTAGAAATTTTTGAGTGCATCTATCCTATGCAACATAATCAATTCCCAGCAAGCACTTAGCTTATCACTTTATATGATGATTTTGGTTTGGGAATGTGGAAATACCATCCACTTTACTAAAATACACCTCGGTATTTAAGGGGAAAAAAAATGTAACGCTGCTACCGTTAGCAAGAAGATGTCAACACCTTTTGTCCCTCATTGATCCCTAATTAGACGATAAAATATCATGTGGAGTCACCAGATTGGATGATGCTTATATCAAATCCAACCTGTCCTGTTTATTGCATTTGTTTCTCTCGATTCCCACCCGAGTTGAACCCATGATTCACAGATGCTTCTAGAATCCGAACTTCCACATCCAACTAGATTTTGGATTAGTCTTTTCTCTGTGTCGTGTGTTAACCCTAAACTGGCTTCCTAGAAGAATCCCTTGGTTTCTGCAAGTAGTCTAAAGCCGCCACGTTATGAAACAGAGCAGGGGCGTTTTCTGCGTTGCTTGTTTACAAATAGAGCGCTGAAGGTTACATGTACCTACAGTCCGCTCGTCCAACTTTACGTTTTCTTCTTCCCTTCCTCCTCGTTCTCTTCTTCACTCCGACCGTGACCAGTGCGTCACGGTGTTCATCAACTTCAGCAGTTCTCCTCCCATGCCGCAGGATGCAGATTGCCTCCGTGACGACGTCAGGCAGCACTGGTATTATTGGGTTGACTCGTCTTCCAATGAATCTGACGACGGTTGACCTATTGATGAGTTGGTAATATGTCCTTCGGGGAAGCGCTGCAGGAGAGGTTCATTGTAATGTGGACGATCGAATCTGATGGTTTTTGAGGGTACCATCAAGATGATGCTCGACCCGGCCTTTTGTCCTAACGAATTGGCCGATCATGTCATACAAAAAGGCATGTTTTCGGACCGTATCCTGGGAATTTTTTTTCTTTTCTTCTTGGACTCGTTACTCAATCTACTGTCAGCAATTGAATTTCGAAGGCAAATTGCACAAGTTATGATTTGAGAACCATGAACTTCGTTATAGACACCGTATTTAAGTAAAAAGATATCGATTTTTAGGAAAGAGCCAAGCAGACATGAAATTTAGATGTGCAGTATAGGTCATGTCCAACGAGACGAAATAGATGATTTGAAGTACATGAATAGTCATCATGAAGCATATATATCTTCCACTCCTAGGTCTCCGATTTTTTTTTTTTCTCCTCCATAATTGTAACTTTAATTATGATTTTTAGAAGTATATATATATATATATATATATATAGAGAGAGAGAGAGAGAGAGAGAGAGAGAGAGAGAGAAGGGTTCACAAAAAGCTTCATATCCTCTTTAAAGGCAAATAAAAGAAAAAAAAAAACAATCTACTAGTAAATCAAGCGATCCAAAGGAGAAATCGAGGATGATACCAACCAAGAAAAAATAAGAGAGACCTTTGTGGTCTCAAGTGGTCTAGGAGATACCGATGAAAGATGCTTGCCATGGATGAGAAGATTGCGACGCTCCAAAGGAAATTTGACCAAGTTGTGGTTTTTTCTGATGAAGAAATTGATACTGCTTATAAACAATAGAGTTCAACATTATTTGGTTAGTCTCTTGGTCATAGATTTCTTATTGATTTTGTTGCTGAAGAAATAAAATTTAAACGAGGATTAGATGGAGAGTTGCAAGTACTTTTACCATCCAAGGGGGTTCTTTTGTTCAAGCTCCCATTTGTGGAGGACAAGAAGAAGGTTATGGAGAAGCGGCCATGGTCACTAGCTTGGCAGATCTTAGCATTGAAAGACTGGAGACCGAATGTTAAACTTAGGAAGTATGTGATTCGATATACTGCTTTGTGGGTTAGGATGCCTAATATACCAAAAGAGTTATGGAGTAAAGATAAAATTCTAACACTTACTACTTTTGCCAGAGATCCTTTATTTCTTGATGATTAGACAGAAAGAATCTTTAAGACAGACTTTACTGGAGTATGCATCAAAGTAAATATAAGAGAAATGATTTTTTATGGGGTTAACATATTGGTGAAAGGAGAGTTAATGTGGTAGGAATTTTCTTATGAGGAACTTCTTGATATATGTTATTTGTGTGGTCATCTAGATCATCCATACAAAAATTACTGTCAAGGAAAGAACAATTAGTCGGAGATGGAATAGAGTAAGCGGGCGTATGGGGTTTGGATAAGGGTAGCTCGGATACCGATCCAGCAAAACAAAGTTGCTAATGCTAAGAGTAAAGCAAAGGGAGCAAAAGAGGGCAAAGTATCAATTTAACTAATAAAGCTAGGCCTAGAAAACCAATGAGAAAGTTTTAAAATCCTATATGTAGAGAGATACCATAGACCATATATGGGTAGAGAAGTTAAGATTTGCTCCTTTAAAAGGATTATAGGAAGAACATGCCTTACAACTAATCTGCCAATAAAGTTTATGTAGGAGGTAAACTAGAGAAAGCAAGTCATATAAAGAAGAAAATAAAGAGATTCCTTAAGAAGAAATCTCCATCATATAAGGATAGTATGTTTGTCTCTCCTCCTATGATCAAGGTATAGGTGGTTAAATGTTGCTCAAATGAACAAGGTAAGTCCATAATAGCAATCGAGGTCGGGGTGAAAAGCTTTTTCTAGTGAATGTAAGCCCCCTGTTGAGTTTATGGCTTTTATTTCAATAAGCAGTGTCATTGAAGGAGATAAGTAGAAAGAGGTAGATGGAGAACCTCCTAAAAGATAAAATTAGCTGAGTAATTCTCATGGTATTTATTTGCATATTGATTAAGGAAGGTTTGATCTAAGGAATCCTTAGGGCTCTCATCTCACAAACAAGAGAAAGAGGTCTTGGCAACAGCTCCTTCTCCTAGACATCAGGTATGCCCTAAACTGAATACTTTGGTTGCTTCTTTTGTAACCGGCAAGGAGGGGTCTTCTCTCCAGGGTATCAGATGTTGCTATGATTATATTATCAGGGAATTGTAGGAGGGCCTCTAAGCCTTCCTTCTCTTGCTATGTTAGAAAAATGATTTATATGAATGACTTGGATATATATTGTTTCTTAGAAACTAGAATCTCTAAAGTTTCTTATTCAAGAATTAAGAGATTGATTGGGCTATAGTGGGAACTATTTGGTTTACCTTCTGAAGGACAATTAGAGGGTATCATTGTATCTTGAAGAAGGTCTTAGATCAAGTGGATTTTATTAGTGTAAATAAGTAGGTGGTGTTTGGCTTGATTCCTTAGCCCTCTTTTCTTTTTTAGGTTTTAAGGGAGGTGTATGCTAACACCAAGGGTGTTATTCGTAGGTTTGTGTAGAAGATTGCTGAAGATGTTTTAAAAATGAGGATTCCAATAGTTCTCTTGGGTGATTTTAATTTCATTTTTAATGGCTAAGATAAAATAAGAGGCACATAGTTCTAGTTTAATCGAGATGTTAATAAGTTTAGAAGCTTTATGCAAGCAAATGGTCTTCCTGACTTGGGGTTTAAGGGGCCTAACTATATTTGGTGTAATAATAGAAGAGGGATGGCTAGGGTATGAGAACGGCTTGACCAAGTTCTGGTTTATGGAAATTGGCTTAATCTTTTCCAAAGTCGAAGGTGAGTCATCTGACTCAATTTGCTTTTGATCATTGCCTAATTCTCCTTAACATCCTAGACCAAGTTCACTGAAGAACAACCCCTTTCCAATTAAAAAAAATCTGGTTATCCTATGCTCTGGTCTACAATGTTGTCAAGCAAGCCTAGAATTATAGCGGTACTCACTCTCTTAGGGTGCATATTATGATTATGTTAAGGAATACTAAGACATCATTAGAGAAATGGAAAAGGGAGATAATGAGAAATATTATTCAGAAAGGATCTAGACTTGAGGAGGAGATTATTGCTTTGTGTTTAAAGGAGGCCTAGTTGGGTGGTCTAAATCAAATTGATCAGAACTAACTCTTTCTTTTATTGCAGTAATTTAATTTTAACTTGGGGCTTCAATAAGTTTTTTAGAAACAAAAGTCCACGATCCAGTGGTTGAAAGAGGGGGACTCCAATACTAAAATTTTCTATTAGTTTACCATTTTCTGAAGGAGAAACATAATTAGAAAAGTTCAGCTCCCGAAGGTATTACAATGGATAATTAGAGAAATATTAGTGAAGTATTTCTTAATTGCTTTATTGAGAGATAGACCAATAACACTTACTCCTGACTATAGTCCTTTCCTTTCATATCCAACTGCATCACTGACTTGCAGAATGATCAATTAATTTCTATAGTAACTATTGAAGAGATCGAATAAACTCTTATGGATATATTATCGAATAAAGCACCTAGGCTAGATGGTTTTCAGCCCCTATATTTTAAGAGCTTTCGTATATAGTCAAGTAGGATGTCATTTTAACAGTTAAAAGAGGTATTCATAATAGTTAGTATGCCAAATGGCTGGAAGGACACTTATGTTAATCCTAAAGAAATAGGTGCTAATAGTTCCTAAATACTAACGACCCATAAGCTTGTACAATATTCATTATAAAATTATGGCTAGAATTATTGCTAATAGAATGAAGGCCTTAATGCCCATTCTTATTTCTCCTATGCAAGGGGCCTTTGTTCATGGTAGGAATATCTCTGAGAATATTTTCTTGGCCAAAAATTCCTGTATTCTTTTGAAAAGGCTCCCTTCAGAAGAAGTGTTATATTGATCAAGTTGGACATGGAGTTTGCATATGATCGAATAAAATGGAATTATTTAATGGCAATGCTATATCATTTTAAATTCTATAACAAATTTATTTTCTGGACCCAAACCTATGTGGAGGCTCCAAGGTTCTCGTTTTTGATAAATAGAGTTCCTTCTTCTCTGTTCTAATATTGGGCTTAAACAATAATGCCCTCTTTTTCTTTATTCATATTATGCTCTGAAATGTTATCTCTTACTTTGCAGCAAGCTACTTCAAGAGGTTTGCTAAGAGGTTTCAGGACCAGAAAGGAAGGCCTATTATTTTACATATTTTATTTATAAATAATTGTTTGCCGGTAGGTAGAGCCTCTTAAAAGAAATGCTAAATTTTCATAAAAATAGTTGCTGAGTACTAGGAGTCCTTAGGTCAAAGGGTCAACCTAGCAAAGCCCTAAAGTCGTATTCCAAATATATCAAAAATCAATTATTAATGTTTCTATTAAGCACGGAGTTTGGAATTATTTAGGGGTACTGATTACTAGTTATAATCCAGAGGTCTCCTATTTCAACCCTATTTTAAATAAAATTCATCTAAAATTTGGATGGATGGAAGTGGAAAAACGTATCTTTTGCAGGAAGAGTAACTCTACTTTATTTTGTTCTCTACTCCTTATCTGTTTATGTAATGTCTAACTGCCCATTATCATGTGCTCTTATAAATAGATTGGAAAAAGGAGTTCAAGGCTTTTCTTTTGGGTCATGATGTTGGAAAGAGAGGATTGCACATAATTTTCTATAATGTCATTTGTACTCCTAAATCTTAAGAAGGCCTTGGGCTATATAAGTTGCAAGTTTGATGCAAGGCCCTCATGGCTAAGTAAACAAGTAATCTTATCCTCAATCCTCACTTTTTATGGGAAAATCTTGTTAAATATAAATATGAGTTTAGTGAGTCTTGGACCAATTATGTTATCCCATGAAGTTGCTTGGCTATTTAGAGGAAGATTTGTTTAAATGCTAACATCATACAAAATAAGTTTATTTAGACAATGGAAGATGGATTTAAGGTCAATTTAATGAGTGATCCCTGGTTTTCTATAACTCCTTTCTCTCTTTGGCCTTTTCATCTGAATATGAATTTTAATGTAGTCAATTTATCTGTTGCTGATTTTATCACTCTGAAGGTTTCTATTGTTTTCTTTTTTTCTTCCTAATGAGACATTTACAAGGATACTCTTTACTGGGGGCTTAATAGACATACTAAAATCAGTGTCGATGAGATATATAAAACCCTTGCTTTGGATGATTTAAATGTTGATGTAGATACTGGATGGCTTTGGCATCTTGAAACTCTTCCTAGAATCAAGTTGTTTTTGTGGAAAGTTATTTAGGAAAGATTACCCTGTAAAGCTTTGCTGGTAAGTTGGAAAATTTTGTCTTCTAATTTGCTGGCTTGTAATTTATGTGCTGGTGATGATGAAATAATCAATCATGTTCTAGTGACATGTCAGTATGAAGAGAATATAGAAACAGCCTTAGATATACTTGTGAGGGTGAAGGACGTACCAGCAGTGATAGGAGGGTGGTTGGTGGTGATAGGAGAAGAAGATGAAGTCAGTTGCAAGGATGGTTGAGAAAGTAAAAGAGAGCCAATGAGGAAGACGAAGGACGTCGCAAAGAGATCCCCTCGCCAATGGGAGGTGGAACCGTGCAGACAAAGGTGGAATACAGCTACGCGGTCATGCTTTGAGATTCTCAAATTAGATGACGTGGCATGAATGGAGAGCATTTTTTTATGATAAATTATGAGGACTTTCTATGGAATTTCTGCATCCACACAAAATCTGAAGTATAACGGAATCCAGCAAGATCCTGTGGACTAAACCGTATCTCACAAGCGTATGAATTTTGTCGAGGTAATGCTGCTTTTTTAATGATGAATCATTAGGGGTGCAACTCGGCTCATGAAACTCAAATTTTTTCAATTCTAATCCTAATTCTATTTTAAAAAATGTCAACCCTAACCCTAACCCTAACTCTAACCCTATTTGTAAAACCTCAATCCTAACCCTATTTTTAAAAATCGGGTTCGGGTTGAGTTTCGGGTTGATAAAAAAAATACATTTTTTAAAGTAAATAAACATCGAATTATGGATCCCAAAGATGAATAAATAAAATCCCTTGCCGAACGCATAAGCTGGACTCAGGGCTTTAATATTGCATAAAAAAAGTCTTACGTGAAACAAAGAAGATGATGAGGTGCCGTAAATAAAAAAGAGGAGGCAAAAAGTGAAATGAAATGTGCGGATGGTCCGCATTTATGTTTATTCTTTTTCTTTTTGTTCTTCTCGCCCTCAAGTTGGTCGTCTCGTTCGATCTGATTGGCACCTTCAACGTCCCCAAAAATCTGATGCTAATAAGCTACCCCGTTCGATTAATCCTTGGGTTCGGATTATCTCGGGTTCATGTTGCGGTCAACCCTAACCCAGATCAACCGCAATCCGATCTCGAATCAATTGCAAATTGAGTCAGATTAAATCCGGATCTTTCGGGTTTGGATTGAGCAAATATAAGTTTAAATACTACTGTAAATCAGGTTTAAATTTGAATCTTATCCAAGTTGCACCCCTATGAATTATAAAGGACGTTCATTCTATAAAAATTCTGCATCCATACAAAATTTGGAGCATATACGGAATCCAGCAGGATCCTGTGCACTCAAGTGCGTGAATTTTGCCGCATGCCGTGGCTTTCGCGGAAAATCATCCTGCATTCCTGCTTCGGCCGTGCTCCGTAGCCTAGTCCCGTATTGACTGCATCAGTCTAAAGCGGTGATTTGAAAGCAAAGGGAGAAATTTCTTGCTGAGAAGCTTCGTTGCTCAGTGGTCTGTCTTTTTCCCTCGTCCTGTATAGAACAAATATCTCATATCTGCACCTAACCTGCACCACCGGGTGTATTGACTCCTTTGCGTCAAAAGATTGGTTTAAATAAAGATTTAACCTGGTCCACATCGTGCCGCAAGTAAGCGAAATAAAATTCCATTGCACAGAGGTCCCAGTTCCCCTCGCACCGTTCAAAATATTCCGAGCGGAGCGCTAAATCCGTCACTAACCTGCACCTCGAAGTCCAAATATTGACTTAGACCGGTTCACATCACAGAATGAAATCATAGTTGTTCCTGTTTGAAAACAGTGTTCTCTTCCCGGATAACACGTACCTAGCTACAGCGCTATAAACATTTAATTCCACTCAGTTCCACTTCAATCTCCCTTTCCTCTCCCTTTCCTCCGCAATGAGTTCCGTCGTATTCTCCTCATTTTTCCTCCTCTCCTCTGCACTAGTAGCAGCATTAGCTGCCAGCCCATCGACAGGCCCTCGGATGGAGGATTGCCAGCCAAAAATTTGCGGGCAAACAGAAGTTACCTACCCATTCTGGCTCCCCGTGCAGCAGCAATCCTATTGTGGCTTCCCCTCCTTTGCACTTGCTTGTGAAAACAACAATCCCACCATCAAAATATCCGGCCGAGATTATAACACCCTGAACATCTTCTATCACAACCAAACCTTGTTGGTTGCCGACAGCAAGTATGTGTACGACAATTGCCCGGTTGCCTCTCGAAACCTCTCACTTGAGCTCTCACCATTCAGCATCAGCTCGATCAACAAGGAACTGTTCTTCTCTTATTGCCCAGAACCCCCGCCGGATCAGTATAGAATACGTTGTGCTTCTACTGATGTTTCTGTCTTCCTTGGTGATGATTCAATGTCCAACCACGCAAACTCATCAAACAAATGCGATACTGTCATTGCGCCAGTCTTGGCCTATCCAGGAGCTAATAGTAGCGATTATGCGATCCTTCTGAAGAACGGATTTCTTTTAAACTGGACGGTCACTGATTGCACGGAGTGCGCAACAAGTGGAGGCAGTTGTGGGTACTGGAACGCGACAAGGCAATTTATCTGCATCTGTGCTGATGGAACCTATCCCACAAGCTGCAGTAAGCCTTTCATCATAGATTCTTCTTGTTCCTTTTCCATAATTATGATTCAATAAGAGCACTTCCAAGAGATGTCATTAGAAAGTTCGGTTGTATCAGTTCAATCCATGTTGATATTTTCAAGTTCCAATTATTCTCTGCTCGTAAGCTTACTGGCTAATGTCAAGATCCTTATAACATTTATGTGCTTCAAGTAATTATCTGAAGTCTAATACACTTAGAAGGGAGTGAGGATCTGGAGTTCTTAGCCATTGCTGAAGCCCTCGTTTTTAGATAATTCTACCCGATATCCTCTCTTCCATTATGTAGTGTTAGTTTCAGCATGATGTTGCTTCGTTGGGACCACCTTCTCACTACTGTTCTCCCTCTCACATGATGCTTCTGAACGGTGTCAACGTGACAACTGTTCTCAGCTGACCAACAAGCTTGGCATCCTTTTTCTTCTTCTTCCTCCTCCATTTGTTTAAAGAAAGGGAGAGAGACCAAACAACCATGATCCAGCAACTTTTTCCAATTCTCCGCTTGGAATTGATCCTCTGTGAATTAGTTTGCAATTCTGAAGCAAGAACACCTTTTGGAAGTAGAGTTAATTTCCAAATTAATTTCTTGTTTGGCCACTTCTTAGGCTAAGGATTACCTGTATATATATATATATATATATATATATATATATATATATATATATTTGCCTTATCTTTTTGAAGAAAACTGTGTAAAGCGCCTCTGTTTCATTAGGAAAATGAAATGATCACAGAGGGGTAGAGCAAAATCACTGGTAAACAGCGCAAAAAAGGAGAAAAAGAGAAGGGATAGAAGAGTTGTTAAAGGAATAAGAAAAAAACAAAAGAAAGGAGAAAAGCGAAAAGGAACAAGATGCAGATCACATAGAGTTGGAATGAACTGGCTTACCAGATTAACCGGCACAAATCCTCTTGTACATTCTATCTGTCTTGTTCATAATTTCTCTTATCAATAAATTGAGGGTCATCCAGCCCCAAATTTACGTTAAAAAAAAAAAGGTCAAAAGTTAACCGGCACAACGTATATAGCCTCTCACTTCAGTAAATATGTTCCTAGTTTTCTGGCAAACCACTTGCAATGGTCTTGAATGGAACATGAGAATTAATTGAACAGGCCAAGGCTACAGAATCTGCAGTAAACAAATCTTTTTATTTTTTAGAAAAACAGTGAATTGATCAAACTAACATTTCTTTCCTTTTTTGGTTTGGCTTTCTTCCATTGCTTCTGTTGTGGTTCTCAAAGAGTGATAATAATCCCACTGAACAATGGAAGCTCAAATCTAGTCCGACTATCTATGATCATCTTGAGCAAATTGCAATCCAAATAAATTGTTCTGACATAGTTGATAGTCTTTGACATTTGGTTGGAAGACCAGATTATGAATTATGCCTGAGATAACTAACAGAATTATGACTGCTTGGAATAGATTTGTGATAGACCTAAGTCGATAAGCTATTCCTAGTTCATTAATTCAGAACACTAGGGTGCAGTCTATAAGAATTATATTGGAAGAGTGCACAATCTTACCAGTAATTATGATCCTCTTTACATTGAACCCTAATAATTATATAAAAAATTAAACAAAATCATAAATTCAATCCTCTAAAACTTTATGGCTGGACAAGATGGCTCTGAAAAGGTTCTCATTGGCACCCTCTTCAACTCTTTGAAGTCCTCTCCTAATTCGTTTAGGTTACAAAGACCAAGCATTGACACCACTTTTGTTAATCTCTGCTCTAAGGGTGAAACATCAGTTTTGCTAATGTAAGATAAATAGAAACAAAACAAGTTTGATATCGATAAAGTGAACAGCTACCAAAATTTTGCAGTTACCTTGCTAAAACTTGAACGTTGCAATCCATACAATTAAGAATAGGAATGAAATAAAGTATTTTGATTGATTTGCAATGTGATTAAATCAACCTTGTGCTAACTGTAAGATTTGTCTTCTTGCAGAATACAAATCCATTTCTAAGAGGAAGATTGTTATAGGTAACATACTCTTCACCATGGCAACATCTCAAAAGGCATTCTTTTGTAACTATTAATGACAATTTTTCTTTGAAGACTGAATTTTCATTGGATGCTTTATTTGCTTCAGGTATTTGAGATATTTTTGAACCTTCTAGCAACAAACAAACAAACAATAATAAGAACAATAATAAAGCCTTAACCCTAAACTAGTTAGCATCTACTACAACTTTCTAATAACAAAAGATAATTTCTCTAATTCTTGATGCCGACTTTTACTGTAACTGAGGAGATGCATTATGAGTCAACCGATCCAGTATCTTTCAGCATCTCCCACATTACGACCTCTATTATTATTTCAGGTATTTTATTGTAAAGGTTAGGACTAGATGTTAATAATGTGAGGAAAGCTTGAAGCACTATATTTGCATAATCATAATAATTTTCTTCTATGGACTTATGGAAGTAAATTGGGTGAACCATGTAGGAAATAAAATACCTTAATACGCGAATTGACTTCTTAAATGAAACCAAAGATCTGATCAGAAGACGAAACAACTCAACTATGTTTTACACCTAAGAATATGTCCGGCACTAATTTTCACTTATGGTATTTACTTTTTACACATGGCTAATTTGCTCTGTTTGTTGTTTGTTATGAATAAAGTACCATAACATGTCTATATATTATTTTAGGAAGAAAATAATGTTATTTGTTCCTAGGAATCTTTAAAATTATTCTCGTTGATATCCCTTGGTCGAGGGGAATATTACCGTACCTATCCATGGAGAACACTAGACGTAAGAGAACTTTTTCCTTTAAAATTCAGGGGTTCCATCTCCTTATCCATGTAAACCTTGCTGTTTGTATTCTGTTCTCTTTTGGACTGTCAGTGCAATATAATGCTATACGTAGACATTTCTTTTCAAAAACATGCTTATCCGTTGACATATCATTGCATGTAAGCACATTGTTTAGCTTTCTTCTCTTGATTTATGTTCTTGGAACAAGGGAAACTTTTGAAATCCTCAGTTTATTGATATGTATGCAAACTACACAAGGCTAAGAGGGGTTGAATATCGTTTAACCAAAATATCCCCCAGATACTTTTACATGATTTCCCATGGAATTATGAGAATATGGGGGGAAAAATGACATATTTGATATTTTCATGAAAGAAGAACACGCTTCTAACTAACAGTGTTGCATAATTAATGAAGCAATACCTTTGATTTTCTTTAAGTTACTATTTTTATCTTGATAATACTTCAAGTTGTCTCCTTGAATTGACAAGGTTGGCCCAAATTTGGCCATAATTAATATTATAAAAATAAAAATAAATATTAATCTCATGCATGCTCTTAATTCCACAAACATCTTGTGATGCCCCTCCCAATAGTCCCACATTAAAAAATTGGGAGTTGGTTGTATGATTTATAACCAGTTAAGAAAGATGGACAAGTACCAATTGGATCCCTTTTGGGCTGTGATGGCCCAAGTTGGTGTGGGCCTTGTTCGTCTTGCTTTTTTATAACGGAACAAGTCCATGGGTGCTATAGGCCAAGGGTCCGGATCGTTACAATATGGTATCAAAGCCATGCATCAGCCGGAAGTGCAGGAGCTAAGTGTCATACAGGGCAAAGTGCTACATCGATGGGAGCCACCTCTTGAACCTATGGGGGTCACAGAAGGTGGGGGCAACAGGGTAAAGTGCTACATTGATGAGGGGCAAAGTGCTACATCGATGGGAGCCACCTCTTGAACCTATGGGGGCCACAAAAGGTGGGGGCCACAGGGTAAAGTGCTACATTGATGAGAGCTACCTCTTGAACCTGTGAGGGCCACCTCTAGAATCCTGCTGGCGACGAGAACGTCACCTCTGTAAAGGGGGTAGATTGTGATGTCCCTCCCAATAGTCCCATATTAAAAAATTGAGAGTTGTTTGTATGAAGATTTATAACCAGTTAAGGAAGATGTAACAGAACGGGTCCGTGGATGCTACGGGCCCAGAGCCCGGGTCGTTATACATCTAATGAAAGGTTTTGCTTGGAGACACAAAAACCATGACTCATAGAAGAGACAAATAAGGAGAGAAAGAAGACTAAAGAGTAGGTACCAGAGATTACCATCTTAAGGGATGATGTGGAAGTGGAGGAAGAAAAGGAGGTTCAACATAATTTGTCTTAACTAACACTTTCTTATTTTTATTTAATATGTTATAGCTTCATAAATTTAGGCCAAATAATACCTCTTTGGTCATGGTTGGCCAATAATAACATGATATATATTATAATATGGGTTGAAAACTTAATTCAAATGGTAATTATGCTTTGAAGGGAAATATAAACGGAACTATGGCCCAGCGATTGCACTAATTTTCGTTTGGAAGAGGTTTTGTGCTCAAAAGTTGGGAGGTGTTCTCTTAAATTTTCGATATGGGTAATTCTTCATTTCTGAAATATGTTTTATCTCCCACCATTATTCTTAAAAGAGAAAAAATGATGGTTGGAAAAAGAAAATCTTGAAAGATGGCTGAAGAAAAGAAAGGGAAGAAAGAAAAGAAAAATCTTCAAAGATGACCAGAGAGAAGAAGAGTTGAAGGGTGTTACGGAAATCAGATTCAATAAACAAATCAAACAATAAACAAACAAAGGAACACCAAGAATTTACGTGGTTCGATCATGGTGATCTACATCCACGGGCAAGGCAAACAAAATTCCATTATCATCATAAAGGAGAAGGTTCAGCTTACAGAAGTTTCACGCGTATATATATATACGCCCAAAAAAAATACTCCCATAAAATAAACCCTATCGGACCGGTTTGGTCCGGTCTCAACAAGAATATCGGGTCGGGTCAAAAAACCGGACCCGATATATAAAATTCAAGACATATTTAACAAATCTCCATCTTGGCTTGAATTTAACAAACTAGAAGTCGAACATATTCTCCCAGCATCCCTAAGCCTACGTGAGCTAACTCGGTGTAGGAAACAAGGGATGCAACGAAAAAACATATCCACTTCAAGAAAAAACAAAAAATAGAACTTTCATTCACCTCGCCACCAAGCCCCAGAAGGAGCAAACCTCAAACAAGCATGCCAATCAAGTCCAAGCAATGCTTAAACTTGTTGGCGGGAACTATCTTGGTCAGCATATCAGCAGGATTGTCAGCAGTATCTACTTTCATTACTGTAATATTTCTCTCAGTAAATGCCTCTCGAATAAAATGATACTTGATATCAATGTGCTTAGTCCTCTCATGATATGCTTGATTTTTAATCAAGCAAATAACACTCTGATTGTCACAAAAGACAACTGAATTGTCTTCCTGCTTGAGCCCAAGTTCTTGAACAAGATTTCGTAACCAAATAGCTTCTTTTACTGCTTCTGTTGCTGCCATATACTCTGCCTCTGTTGTAGACAAAGCAACTGTCGACTGTAAGGTTGATCTCCAACTTATAGCCGAGCCAGATAATGTAAAAAGATAGCCAGTCAAAGATCTTCTCTTATCAATATCCCCAGCATAATCAGAATCCACAAATCCCACAACAGAAGTACAGTTAGAACTATTTCTATCAAACATTAGGCCCAATTTTGTGGAGCCTCTAAGATACCTAAGTATCCATTTCACTGCCTGCCAATGGACCTTTCTAGGATGTGCCATATATCTGCTCACCACACTAACTGCCTGCGCAATGTCGGGACGAGTGCATACCATAGCGTACATCAAGCTACCAACTGCACTGGAGTATGGGACAGGAGACATTGCAGCCTCCTCGACCTCTGACTGAGGTGAATGTATAGCTGAGAGTCTAAAATGTGATGCTAAAGGTGTACTGACAGGCTTAGAGTTTTGCATGCCAAACTTCTCAAGTACCTTCTCATATATCTCCTCTGTGAGAGATATAACTTACCTGCTTTTCTGTCTCTCTGAATCTCCATTCCTAAGATCTTCTTGGCAGGACCCAGATCTTTCATTTCAAACTCCTTACTGAGATATTTCTTCAAGATCAACACATCTGTCATGTTCTTTGCAGCAATGAGCATGTCATCAACGTATAAAAGGAGATAGACAAAGGATTTATCTGAAACCTTCCTGAAGTACACACAACTATCATAGCTGCTCCTATGATAATCGCTCCGTATCATAAAACTGTCGAATCTTTTATACCACTATCTTAGAGACTGCTTCAAACCATACAATGATTTCTTCAATCGACATACATGATCTTCCTTGCCTTCTACATAATAGCCCTCAGGCTGGGCCATATAAATAGTCTCCTCAAGCTCACCATGCAAAAAGGCTGTCTTCACATCGAGTTGCTCAAGCTCTAAGTCAAATTGAGCAACTATAGCCAGCAACACACGAATAGAAGTGTGTTTCACAACAGGAGAGAACACTTCATCATAATCAATTCCCTCCCTCTGATTGTAACCTTTAGCTACAAGTCTTGCCTTGCATCTACTAATTTCAACGCCTGGAATACCTTCCTTTTTCTTAAAGACCCATTTACACCCAATGGCTCTTTTTTCTTTAGGCAATGGCACCAAGTCCCAAGTCTGGTTCTTGTGAAGTGATTCCAGTTCTTCAGCCATAGCAACAGTCCACTTTTCTGATTCCGAACAAGTAACAGCTTCAGTATAAGTAGATGGTTCCTGAATACCCATATCTTCTGCTGTCGTAAGAGCATAAGCCACCAGATCAGAAAACCCATATTTTTGAGGGGCTCGAATCTCCCTCCTTTCTCTGCCAGTAGCAATAGAGTATGGCTGCTCCACCTCATCTAGAGCTTCCTCATCTGAACTAGAATCAATAGTAACAATTTGCTCGCTCAAATCATTTTGAGAGCCCTTTTTTCGAAGCTCAACCTGAACCTCCACCTCATTTGTATCACTCTCATAGTTTCCTGCAGACTCATCAACAACATTCCTTTGATCTAGCATAAACTTTTCATTAAAAGTAACATCCCTACTAATAATGAATTTAGGTGAATTAGGTTCTATGCACCACAGACGATAACCCTTCACGCCATCAGCATAACCAACAAAGATACACTTCTTTGCTCTAGGTTCAAGTTTACCATCCTTAACATGATAGTAAGCAGGGCATCCAAAAACCTTTAGATTTGAATAATCACAAGGCTTACCTGACCACATCTCAAAAGGAGTCTTGCATTCAATTGCTGTTGAAGGAGAACGATTAACCAGATAGCAAGACGTGTTAACTGCTTCAGCCCAAAAAACCTTTTCCATGCCAGCATTAGAGAGCATGCATCTTGCCCTCTCCAATAAAGTTCTGTTCATTCTTTCTGCCACTCATTTTGCTGTGGAGTGTACCTGACTGTACGGTGTTGAGCAATACCTGCATCTGCACAGAATTCATTAAAATCACCACCACAGAACTCAAGACCGTTATCGGTCCTAAGACGTTTGATCTTCTTCCCTGTCTGATTCTCAACAAGGGCTTTCCACTTCTTGAAGGTTTCAAACACTTCACTTTTTCTTTTCAGAAAATAAACCCAAACTTTTTGGAATAATCGTCAATAAATGTCACAAAGTAAAGAGCACCACCCTTAGATGAAACCTGTGCCGGTCCCCATAAATCAGAATGTATGTAGTCGAGTGTACCCTTCGTTGAATGTGTGCCTGTACTAAAACTCACCTTGCACTGCTTGCCAAGAACACAGTGCTCACAGAAATCTAGTGAGGATGTCCGCTCACCACATAGTAAACCACGTTTACTCAAAACTGTCATGCCACGCTCACTCATATGGCCCAAACGCATATGCCATAATTTTGTTCTATCATCAGCAGAAACAGAATTTGATGTGCCAATCGAAGAACCCATAACTGTGCTACCCTGTAGATGATACAAGTGATTCACCTTGTTTCCTCTCATCACAACTAGATTGCCTTTGGTGACTTTTAGAACTCCACCTCCACCTGAGTACATACACCCAATGGAATCCAAACAGCTCAAAGAAATAAGGTTTCTCTTTAAGTCTGGTATGTGCCTAACTTCAGTCAAGGTTCTCACTACTTTGTCATGGCACTTAATCTGAACAGTACCAATTCCCACAATTTTACATACTGCATCATTTCCCATAAAAACTGATTCACCATTCAATGGTTCGTATGTGGTGAACCATTCCCTATTTGGGCACATGTGATATGATGCTCCTGTATCCATTATCCAAACATCGTTGAAAAACTAACAACAGAGCATGTCGTAAGAACTCTATCTGACACACTAGACTCATCTTTCTCAGCAATATTCGCCGCATCATGACGTTGACTACGTTGCTTATCCTTTCTCTTGAGCAAAGGACAATCTGACTTGTAATGTCCTTTCTTGTGACAATAGTAGCACTCAACGTTCGTATCTCCAGGTGGCCTAGATTTTGAACGACCAACAGATTTCTTTCTAAAAGCTTTATCCTTATTCTTGGCCCTACCTCTCACAAATAAACCATCTGCCCTGTCTCCACTAGTATTTCCATTCAATTTTGTTCTCAATTCTGCAGAATTCAAGGATGCTTTAACATCCTCGAGAGTTATGGATTCACGTCCATAAAGCATCGAGTTCACAAAATTTTCGTATGAGGCAGGCAATGAGCATAACACGATCAAGGCTTGATCTTCTTCCTCGAGTTTAATATCTAGATTTTCATATCCATAACAATCTTATTAAACTCATTCAAGTGTTCCTTAATAGGCGTACCTTCTCGCATCTTTAGGGTATAAAAACGCTGCTTCAAATAAAGTCTCGATGTTAAAGATTTCTTCATGTAGAGACTTTCCAGTTTCTTCCAAAGACCGGCCGCTGTTTCCTCATCTGCGACTTCTCGCAAAACATTGTCTTTAGAGACAACTGGATCGCACTATGCGCCTTCTCATCCATCTCTTCAATCTCAGTCGTGGTCATGTCATCTGTATAATTATTATCCAGTGCCCTAACAGAACCCTCTCGCTTCATAAAGCCTTCATTTTTATTCTCCATAATCCGAAGTTGTTCTGTCCATCAAATGGTGCAATCTGAAACTTCAAAGATGACATCCTAAGAATTCCTAAGAACGAAACGATCAGCTTCACGGACGGAACAGAGGAGGCTGAAATTCGGTGCAAAAGCCCTAGCTTTTGGATGGTGAAGAAACCCTCGGATACACGTCCAGCCTAGGGATCTGAGACAGACGCGGGATAAGAAGCTCGGTGGTCTGGAGTCCGGTGCAAAAGCCCTAGCCTTTATTTGAAGGGTGAAGAAAACCCTCGGATAGAGACAGAAGCGGGATGAGAAGCTCGGCTGGAACGAATCAACGAAGTGGAGCAGAAGATCACGAAGATGGGAAAAGGCCTCACCCTGTATTAAGGGAGAGTAGATGTCCGGCATCCGGTGTCTGGGAGCGAGTTCGGTCGCCTGGAAGGACCGATGGGTGGTGATCGACAGTGGACGGGCGGCGCTAGCGCCGACGGGAAGGAAAAGAGAGAGTGGCGATCTACCAGATCTTCGTCAAGCTCCTCGATGGCAGAACCCAATGCCTCCAGATTTCCTNGATGATGCGGAAGTGGAGGAAGAAAAAGAGGTTCAACATAATTTGTCTTCACTAACGCTTTCTTATTTTTATTTACTATGTTATAGCTTCATAAATTTAGGCCAAATAATACCTTTTTGATCATGGTTGGCTAATAATAACATGATATATATTATAATATGGGTTGAAAACTTAATTCAAATGGTAATTATGCTTTGAAGGGAAATATAAACGGAACTATGGCCCAGCGATTGCACTAATTTTCGTTTGGAAGAGGTTTTGTGCTCAAAAGTTGGGAGGTGTTCTCTCAAATTTTCGATATGGGTAATTCTTCATTTCTGAAATATGTTTTATCTCCCACCATTATTCTTAAAAGAGAAAAAATGATGGTTGGAAAAAGAAAATCTTGAAAGATGGCTGAAGAAAAGCAAGGGAAGAAAGAAAAGGAAAATCTTCAAAGATGACCAGAGAGAAGAAGAGTTGAAGGGATTGTAGAAATGCATTGAGAAGCTTTTTGATAACTACTTACTGGATTGTGCCATATGGTCTGATTAGTGAGACAACTTCTTAAGAAAAGGAAATTTTTCAGAGACTGCAACTAGAATTTTGAGTTTGACACTCAAGGGCATGAAATTTTGATGACCAACCTTTTTTCCCATTTAACTTGTATGTTTTCCTCCAAAGAAACTTGAGATAGAGGCACTAGTTCCCTGTCGAAAAGAAGTACCAAGCATGTTACTTTTAAGAACCCAAGTACACCTTATGTATTAATAGCACAATGATTCTTTTAAGTTTTAAAGCTCTTTACTCCTATGTTTCCTCTAATAATATTGAGTGGTAGATCTGACAGTTTAAGAATATGGAAAACAACTTTCTCAGCAAGGATATTTTCTCATTGCTTTTCCCCTCCATTCCTTTTCAGGTTTAGCAGCAGCAGTTTCTGGTTTCCTACTGGTGTGCATTTTATTCTATCTTTATTGGCGCCTGCACAAAAAACTTCCTATGCCAATTTTCTTTTGGAAAAAGAAATCAGAGAATGCACAGAACATTGAAGCCTTTTTACAGCGTTATGAATCCTTTGCTCCAAAAAGATATAGGTATTCTGATGTGAAGAAAATAACCAAATCCTTTCGTGACAAACTAGGCCAAGGTGGTTATGGAACTGTATACAAAGGTAGTCTGGACAATGGTTGTTTGGTAGCTGTGAAGATCTTAAGCGTCTCCAAGGGCAATGGCGAGGAATTTGTCAATGAGGTGTCAAGCATTGGTAGGACCTCTCATGTGAACATCGTCGGTCTGGTAGGATTTTGCTCAGAGGGATCCAAAAGAGCTCTCATTTATGAATTCATGCCTAATGGATCTCTGGATAAATACATCTATTCAGAAAAACCAGAAGTAACTCTTGGGTTTGAGAAATTATACCAGATAGCAATTGGCATTGCCCGAGGATTAGAGTACTTGCATCGAGGGTGTAGCACACGTATAGTACATTTTGATATTAAACCTCATAATATACTTCTTGATCAGGATTTCTTTCCCAAGATAGCTGATTTTGGGCTGGCTAAATTGTGTCCACAAAAAAATAGCATACTTTCCATGGCAGATACAAGAGGAACAATTGGATATATTGCTCCAGAGGTCTTCTCTAGGAATTTTGGAGTTGTCTCCACTAAATCTGATGTATATAGCTATGGAATGATGGTATTAGAAATGATTGGAGGACGAAAGAATATTAATGCCAATGCCAGGAATACAAATGAAATTTATTTTCCACATTGGATTTACGAACATCTAGATGAAGATGGAGATTTACAAGTTTACGGAGTAACAAGTGAAACTGAAGAAATAGCAAGAAAGATGATTTTAGTTGGTCTGTGGTGCATACAAACGCAGCCAAGGGACCGTCCTTCCATGAGCAAAGTGGTAGATATGTTGCAGGGAAGTGTCAATGATTTGTCAATTCCTCCAAAGCCATATCTCTCGGCTCCATATGAATCACCAACTGCTTCAACATCAGAACAGATATCTTAACATGGTATCGTGAAGTTATGGACTCTTTAGATCATCCATATAACATTTTTGGCTGGGAGTATGGAGTGTTTTCCAGTCTGGTATGCAATATGAACAACTAACATATGTATCTCATGAATATAAGGTGGAGGGTATGTCACGCCCCAACAGAAATTTGTATATTACTTGATAGTCAAGTGAATGAAAGAAGCCAATTTGGATGATTTCAATCAATGCTCTCTCCTTGAAAATTCAATGTTACAATCGACACTCTGCCGCTAACCAAAAGCTGACGGCACCTTCTATTATTTAGTGTAGCATGGCAGAACCTTCCGAGATTCCACAAACCTTCTAAGCATAAAGTATTGAGTCGGGCTCCTATTTGTGATTTTTCTTTGTTAAAGAGAGATAATTTTGCGATAAAGTTTATTTGCAAGTTCCTACAATTATTGCGAATAGAGCTTGATGACGCCAAGTCACCTTCCTCAAACGTTGGAGAAGACGGACGTCCTTCTCTTCGGAGCCCGACAAGAAAAGTCCCCGGGGACCGGATGTTCCGGTGGGGACCCTCCGACGATCAAGTTAGTCACTTGGGCTCAGACAAAGAACCGCTCAGCAAAAAGGAGCTGAGGCGATTAGGGTTTTACTGGGAGGAAGAAAGCTCAGAAAACCAGAGTTCAGATCCCTACTTACAGCGCGAGCACGTGCTTTTATACCTGTCCGAATATCCTATCTTACTGTTTCGAAAGATCACCGTCGTACCATCGCTGCGTGTGCCGGAGACATCCGTACCGCTTGCCGACGTGATGTCATACGTGTCCAACAGCCGCGAAGGCATTCAGTGCGCGCCGTTGGATGATATGACCGAGCACAGTCGCAAGTGGTAGCGAATCGTACGCCGTAGTGAGGCATGACCATGCATAGGGACATGCAATGCACCATACGCCGTTATGAGGTATGACCCTCCGTAACGGGGTGCAATCACGGGCGTACTGAGAGTCACGTGGGTGCGCCGTGCGGCCTGAAGTCATCATTTCTTTCGACGATTGAACTGCAAGCCAATCGCTGATGACCTCACCCTGAGACCGGAAGGGGTCCTGGGGGTGGGGAGATGCCGGTGCACCCCGAGACCGGTGGGGGGTCTTGGGGTCAAGAGATGATGACCCCACCCCGAGACTGGAAGGGGACCCAGGGGTGGGGAGATGCCGGTGCACCCCGAGACCGGTGGGGGGTCTCGGGGTCAAGAGATGATGACCCCACTTCGAAACTGGAAGGGGTCCTGGGGGTGGGGAAATGCCGGTGCACCCCGAGACCGATGGGGGTCTCGGGGTCAAGAGATTCTGACCCCACCCCGAGACCGGAAGGGGTCCCGGGGTGGGGAAATACCGGTGCAACCCCGAGACCGGTGGGGGTCTCGGGGTCAGGAGATGGTGACCCCACCCTGAGATCGGAAAGGGTCCCGGGGGTGGGAAAATGCCGGTGCACCCCGAGACCGGTGGGGGTCTCAGGGTCAAGAGATGATGACCCCACCCCGAGACCGGAAGAGGTCCCGGGGGTGGGGAGATGCCGGTGCACCCCGAGACCGGTGGGGGTCTCGGGGTCAAGAGATGATGACCCCACCCCGAGACCGGAAGGGGTCCCAGGGGTGGGGAGATGCCGGTGCACCCCGAGACCGGTGGGGGGTCTCGGGGTCAAGAGATGATGACCCCACCCCGAGACCGGAAGGGGTCCCGGGGGTGGGGAGATGCCGGTGCACCCCGAGACCGGTGGGGGGTCTCGGGGTCAAGAGATGATGACCCCACCCCGAGACTGGAAGGGGTCCTGGGGGTGGGGAGATGCCGGTGCACCACGAGACCGGTGGGGGTCTCGGGGTCAAGAGATGATGACCACACCTCGAGACTGGAAGGGGTCCCGGGGGTGGGGAAATGCTGGTGCACCCGAGACCGGTGGGGGTCTCAGGGTCAAGAGATGATGACCCCACCCCGAGACCGAAAGGGGTCCCGGGGGTGGGGAGATGCCGGTGCACCCCGAGACCGATGGAGTGTCTCGGGGTCAAGAGATGATGACCCCACCCCGAGACCGGAAGGGCTCCCGGGAGTGGGGAGATGCCGGTGCACCCGAGACAGGTGGGGGGTCTCAGGGTCAAGAGATGATGACCCCACCCCGAGACTGAAAGGGGTCCCGGGGTGGGGAGATGCGGTGCACCCCGAGACCGGTGGGGGTCTCGGGGTCAGGAGATGGTGACCCCACCCCATGACCGGAAGGGGTCCCAGGGGGGGGAAATGCTGGTGCACCTCGAGACCGGTTGGGGTCTCGGGTCAGGAAATGGTGACCCCACCCCGAGACCGGAAGGGGTCCCAGGGGTTGGGAAATGCCGGTGTACCCCGAGACCGGTGGGGGTCTCGGGGTCAAGAGATGATGACCCCACCCGAGACCGGAAGGGGTCCCGGGGGTGGGGAGATGCCGGTGCACCCCGAGACTGGTGGGGGTCTCGGGGTCAAGAGATGATGACCGCACCCCGAGACCGGATGGGGTCTCGGGGTGGGGAGATGCCGGTGCACCCCGAGACCGGTGGGGGGTCTCGGGGTCAAGAGATGATGACCCCACCCCGAGACCGGAAGGGGTCCCGGGGGGGGGAGATGCCGGTGCACCCCGAGACCGGTGGGGGTCTCAGGGTCAAGAGATGATGACCCCACCCCGTGACCGGAAGGGGTCCCGGGGGTGGGGAGATGCCGGTGCACCCTGACCGGTCGGGGTCTCGGGTCAAGAGATGATGACCCACCCCGAGACCGGAAGGGGTCCCGGGGGTGGGGAAATGTCGGTGCACCCCGAGACCGATGGGGTCTCAGGGTCAAGAGATGATGACCCCACCCCGTGACCGGAAGGGTCCCGGGGGTGGGAGATGCCGGTGCACCCCGAGACCGGTGGGGGTCTCGGGGTCAAGAGATGATGATGACCCCACCCCGAGACCGGAAGGGGTCCCGGGGGTGGGGAGATGCCGGTGCATCCCGAGACCGGTGGGGGTCTCGGGGTCAAGAGATGATGACCCCACCCCGAGACCGGAAGGGGGTCCCGGGGTGGGGAGATGCTGGTGCACCCCGAGACCGTTGGGGGTCTCGGGGTCAAGAGATGATGACCCCACCCTGAGACTGGAAGGGTTCCCGAGGGTGGGAGATGCCGGTGTACCCTGAGACCGGTGGGGGGTCTCGGGGTCAAGAGATGATGACCCCACCCCGAGACTGGAAGGGGTCCTGGGGGTGGGGAGATGCCGGTGCACCCCGAGACCGATGGGGGTCTCGGGGTCAGGAGATGGTGACCCCACCCCGAGACCGGAAGGGGTCCCAGGGGTGGGGGAAATGCTGGTGCACCTCGAGACCGGTTGGGGTCTCGGGGTCAGGAGATGGTGACCCCCCCCGAGACCGGAAGGGGTCCCAAGGGTTGGGAAATGCCGGTGCACCCCGAGACCGGTGGGGTCTCGGGGTCAAGAGATGATGACCCCACCCCGAGACCGGAAGGGGTCCCGAGGGTGGGGAGATGCCGGTGCACCCCGAGACTGGTGGGGTCTCGGGTCAAGAGATGATGACCCCACCCCGAGACCGGATGGGGTCTCGGGGGTGGGGAGATGCCGGTGCACCCCGAGACCGGTGGGGGGTCTCGGGGTCAAGAGATGATGACCACCCCGAGACCGGAAGGGGTCCCGGGGGTGGGGAGATGCCGGTGCACCCGAGACCGGTGGGGGTCTCGGGTTCAAGAGATGATGGCCCCACCTCGAGACTGGAAGGGGTCCCGGGGGTGGGGAAATGCCGGTGCACCCCGAGACCGGTCGGGGTCTCGGGGTCAAGAGATGATGACCCCACCCCGAGACCGAAAGGGGTCCCGGGGATGGGGAAATGCCGGTGCACCCCGAGACCGATGGGGGTCTCAGGGTCATGAGATGATGACCCCACCCCGAGACTGGAAGGGGTCCAGGGATGGGGAAATGCCGGTGCACCCCGAGACCGGTGGGGGTCTCGGGGTCAGGAGATGGTGACCCACCCCGAGACCGGAAGGGGTCCCGGGGGTGGGGAAATGCCGGTGCACCCCAAGACCGGTGTGGGGTCTCGGGGTCAAGAGAGGATGACCCCACCCCGAGACCGGAAGGGGTCCCGGGGGTGGGGAAATGCCGGTGCACCCCTAGACCGGTGGGGGTCTCGGGGTCATTAGCCGCCGTTACCTTTTATCCTGACGACGCGGGATCAGTCATATCAGATGCCCCCTCACCCTTGGGGTGAAGTGGGTCCCACCGTCGGATGATATGATCGAGCACAGTCGTAAGTGGTAGCTAATCGTACGCTGTAGTGAGGCATGGCCATGCATAGGGACAGGCATTGCACCATACGCCGTTATGAGGTATGGCCCTCCGTAACGGGGTGCAATCATGGGCATACTGAGAGTCACGTGGGTGCGCCGTGCGGCCTAAAGTCATCATTTCTTTCGATGATTGAACTGCATGCCAATCGCTGATGACTTCACCCTGAGACCGGAAGGTGTCCCGGGGGTGGGGAGATGCCGGTGCACCACGAGACCGGTGGGGGGTCTCGGGGTCAAGAGATGATGACCCCACCCCGAGACGGGAAGGGGACCCGGGGTGGGGAGATGCCGGTGCACCCCGAGACTGGTGGGGGGTCTCGGGTCAAGAGATGATGACCCCACCATGACACTGGAAGGGGTCCCGGGGGTGGGGAAATGCCGGTGCACCCCGAGACCGGTGGGGGGTCTTGGGGTCAAGAGATGATGACCCCACCCCGAGACTGGAAGGGGACCCGGGGGTGGGAGATGCCGGTGCACCCCGAGACCGGTGGGGGGGTCTCGGGGTCAAGAGATGATGACCCCACCCCAAAACTGGAAGGGGTCCCGGGGGTGGGGAAATGCCGGTGCACCCCGAGACCAATGGGGGTCTCGGGGTCAAGAGATGATGACCCCACCCCGAGACCGGAAGGGGTCCCGGGGGTGGGGAAATGCCGGTGCACCCCGATACCGGTGGGGGTCTCGGGTCAGGAGATGGTGACCCCACCCTGAGACCGGAAGGGGTCCCGGGGGTGGGGAAATGCTGGTGCACCCCGAGACCGGTGGGGGTCTCAGGGTCAAGAGATGATGACCCCACCCCGTGACCGGAAGGGGTCCCGGGGGTCGGGAGATGCCGGTGCACCCCGAGACCGGTGGGGGTCTCGGGGTCAAGAGATGATGACCCCACCCCGAGACCAGAAGGGGTCCCGAGGGTGGGGAGATGCCGGTGCACCCCGAGACCGGTGGGGGGTCTCGGGGTCAAGAGATGATGACCCACCCTGAGACGGAAGGGGTCCCGAGGGTGGGGAGATGCCGTTGCACCCCGAGACCGGTGGGGGGTCTCGGGGTCAAGAGATGATGACCCCACCCCGAGACTAGAAGGGGTCCTGGGGTGGGGAGATGCCAGTGCACCCCGAGACCGGTGGGGGGTCTCGGGTCAAGAGATGATGACCACACCTCGAGACTGGAAGGGGTCCTGGGGGTGGGGAAATACTGGTGCACCCGAGACCGGTGAGTGTCTCGGGGTCAAGAGATGATGACCCCACCCCGAGACCGGAAGGGATCCCGGGGGTGGGGAGATGCCGGTGCACCCCGAGACCGGTGGGGGGTCTCGGGTCAAGAGATGACCCCACCCCGAGACCGGAAGGGCTCCCGGGGGTGGGAAGATGCCGGTGCACCCCGAGACCGGTGGGGGGTCTCGGGGTCAAGAGATGATGACCCCAACCCCGAGACTGGAAGGGGTCCCGGGGGTGGGGAGATGCCGGTGCACCCCGAGACCGGTGGGGGGTCTCGGGGTCAAGAGATGATGACCCCACCCGAGACTGGAAGGGGTCCCGGGGGTGGGGAAATGCCGGTGCACCCCGAGACCGGTGGGGGTCTCGGGGTCAAGAGATGATGACCCCACCCCGAAACCGGAAGGGGTCCCGGGGGTGGGGAAATGCCGGTGCACCCCGAGATCGGTGGGGGTCTCGGGGTCAGGAGATGGTGACCCCACCCCGAGACCGGAAGGGGTCCCAGGGGTGGGGAAATGCTGGTGCACCCCGAGACCGATGGGGGTCTCGGGGTCAGGAGATGGTGACCCCCCCGAGACCGGAAGGGGTCCCAGGGGTTGGGAAATGCCGGTGCACCCCGAGACCGGTGGGGGTCTCGGGGTCAAGAGATGATGACCCCACCCCGAGACCGGAAGGGGTCCCGGGGGTGGGGAGATGCCGGTGCACCCCGAGACCGGTGGGGGTCTCGGGGTCAAGAGATGATGACCCCACCCCGAGACCGGAAGGGGTCTCGGGGGTGGGGAGATGCCGGTGCACCCCGAGACCGGTGGGGGTCTCGGGGTCAAGAGATGATGACCCCACCCCGAGACCGGAAGGGGTCCCGGGGGTGGGGAGATGCCGGTGCACCCCTAGACCGGTGGGGGTCTCGGGGTCAAGAGATGATGACCCCACTCCGAGACCGGAAGTGGTCCCGGGGGTGGGGAAATGCCAGTGCACCCCGAGACCGGTGGGGGTCTCGGTGTCAGGAGATGGTGACCCCACCCCGAGACCGGAAGGGGTCCCAGGGGTGGGGAAATGCCGGTGCACCCCGAGACCGGTGGGGGTCTCGGGGTCAGGAGATGGTGACCCCACCCCGAGACCGGAAGGGGTCCCAGGGGTGGGGAAATGCCGGTGCACCTCGAGACCGATGGGGGTCTCGGGGTCAAGAGATGATGACCCCACCCCAAGACCGAAAGGGGTCCCGGGGGTGGGGAGATGCCGGTGCACCCCGAGACCGGTGGGGGGTCTCGGGGTCAGGAGATGGTGACCCCACCCCGAGACCGGAAGGGGTCCCAGGGGTGGGGAAATGCCGGTGCACCCCGAGACCGGTGGGGTCTCGGGGTCAAGAGATGATGACCCCACCCCAAGACCGGAAGGGGTCCCGGGGTGGGGAGATGCCGGTGCACCCCGAGACCGGTGGGGGTCTCGGGGTCAAGAGATGATGACCCCACCCCGAGACCGGAAGGGGTCTCGGGGGTGGGGAGATGCCATTGCACCCAAGACCGGTGGGGGGTCTCGGGGTCAAGAGATGATGACCCCACCCTGAGACCGGAAGGGGTCCCGGGGGTGGGGAGATGCCGGTGCACCCCGAGACCGGTGGAGGGTCTCAGGGTCAAGAGATGATGACCCCACCTCGAGACTGGAAGGGGTCCCGGGGGTGGGGAAATGCCGGTGCACCCCGAGACCGGTGGGGGTCTCGGGGTCAAGAGATGATGACCCCACCCCGAGACTGGAAGGGGTCCCGGGGATGGGGAAATGCCGGTGCACCCCGAGACCGGTGGGGGTCTCGGGGTCAAGAGATGATGACCCCAGCTCGAGATCGGAAGGGGTCTCAGGGGTGGGGAAATGCCGGTGCACCCCGAGACCGGTGGGGGTCTCGGGGTCAGGAGATGGTGACCCCACCCCGAGACCGGAAGGGGTCCCGGGGTGGGGAGATGCCGGTGCACCCCGAGACCGGTGGAGGGTCTCGGGGTCAAGAGATGATGACCCCACCCCGAGATCGGAAGGGGTCCCGGGTGTTGGGAAATGCCGGTGCACCCCGAGACCGGTGGGGGTCTCGGGGTCATTAGCCACCGTTACCTTTTATCCTGACGACGCGGGATCAGTCATATCAGATGCCCCCTCACCCCTGGGGTGAAGTGGGTCCCACCATTGAGGCGCAAGGGGTGTTCTCCACGTGGCTGATCCCCGTCCTCATCTTTATGCGGACAGCCTGGGGAATGTAAGGAGGCGGCCCTCCGTACGCTGTGCCCACCATGATCGACCTTGAGAGAGAGAACTGGCTCTTCGAAGTTTGCGCAAAAGCCACATCATCATTACCTTTCCTTACGGCGACGTCAGCGAGGTCCCACCATTGGCCGGGGGCGTGCCGCGCCACGCGCTGGGCGTCCCCCGAGGCGAGCCAGCCTATGACAAGGGGCCATGTGGCCGACGAGATGTGGCGGGATGATTTGAAAACCTGATAAAGCTAAGCGAGGAGTTGAATTGACGCCTTATTGCTTCTCTTGTCATCGTCTCCCTCTGCGCCTATGCTCCGACCTCCCCTGCAACCTGCGGGCCTGCGTTTGGTTTCCTCCCTTTCAGTTCAGCTCTTCCCCCATCCTAGACTTCTGTCCCTTCGCTCATGAGTTCTTTTTCTTGGACCTCGGGGACAGTTCTGAGAATCGTCCTTCTTCCGAGAGGTACCGCACCTCTCCTGCTCCTTCCCCTTCGATTGAGTGGTCCTCTAATTTAGAGGACCACATCCCCTGGCCCGGCGATGGGTCACCGGTAGAGCCCCATCGAGGGGCCGCCGGTCGGAGGCCGGTGCCTCCTCGACGGCGGAGGGGTCCCCAGAGGGGACGGCCTCCACGATGACGCGGCTGGATTTGGAAAAAATCCGGCCCATTATCAGGTCCCCCGGGACGTTGAGCTTTTCTTGCCAACTCCCGACGATAGGTTCATTTCCTCCCGACCCGGTCGGGTGGCCCTCTATGAGATCTGCCTAAAGGCAGGTCTCCGCCCACCCTTTCCGCCCTTTTTTGTCAACCTCCTTAACTACTATTCCTTGGCCCCCTCTCAACTAGTTTCAAACTCTTATCGCGTCATTAGCCTTTGTCATCCTTTGTATCGCCTGAACATTACCCCCCGAATCAGCCTTTTTCGATCTTTCTACACCCTCCGGCTCAAAAGGGCTGGTGGCTATTCCAGCCCCGACCCAATCGGGTCCTAAAACTCCTCCTTCCTTCTTCGATTAAGGGATGGAAATCCCGTTTCTTTTTTGCAAATGTTGACCAAGTCAGGCCCCAGTGGGGAGACCCCGACCTCCGGGGAACGCGTCGCCATCCATCCTGGGGACCGGGAGGCGTTGGGGCTATTGTTGGCCACCAAGATCCCCGATACACCCTGTTGCTGTCGGAGGATAACCTGGAGTCGGCGGGTCTCATCTCCCACCGAGGTAAGCCATTCTCCATCCTTAGCCAAAAATTTCGCTTCTCTCCCCCCTCTTCTCTTCTTTTTCTCTCTTTTTTTTTTTTTTTTTAAGCTCAACTGATGCTGTGCAGCCATGAAGATATCGGCGGCAAAACTGCTGAGGGCTGCCTCCAAGAAGAGGGCCCGGGAAAGACCATCCAAGGGTCAGCAGGCCCCAGCCCCGAAGCGTCCGATGGCTCGGGCCTCCCCACCGGCTCAAGTCTCCCCACCCCTGGCTCCGCAAGATGTCCCGGCTATTCCGGAGGTTGACCTCATGGCCGACACTCCACCAG
>UESW01004553.1:831492-859709 GCA_900491605.1 Calamus simplicifolius | reverse complement strand
CGTTGGGTAGAAGAGCTCCCAAGTGTGATATGGGCCTACCACACAACGCCAGAGCCCCGACGGGCGAAACTCCTTTCAGCCTCTCCTTCGGATCCGAGGGCCATCATCCCCGTTGAGATCGGACTGCCCAGTCCACGGGTGGAGTCCTTCAGTGAGGAAGACAACCCCGCGCTGATTCAGACCAACCTAGACTTCATCGACGAGGCGCATGACAGAGCGAGACTGCGCATGGCGACCTTTCGCCAGTGAGCAGCTAAGTACTATAACGCCCGGGTTCGTCCCAAGGTTTTTCGCCGCGGAGACTTGGTGCTTCGAAAGGCCGAGGTATCAAAGCCTACCGAGGGGGGCAAGCTATCCCCCAACTGGGAAGGCCCCTACCGTGTCGCCGAGGTGCTCCATCGGGGGCATACAAACTGGAAGAGCTTGACGGGAAGCCCATTCCACGTACCTGGAATGCGGACAACCTCCATCGATATTATCAATGATGTACCCCCAGGAGCATCAGAAATAAAGAAAAAGGTCCTTTCTGGCGATACAGTTTATCTCCCCTTGCGCGAGTCTTTCAAAAGGAGCTCACTGGCATCGCGGCCCACGGGACTCCACTCAGCCCTGGCACGGCGGTGCCCCCGAGTTGGTTAAGACCCTAAAGGCTCCGTACCCGGCTGAGTCGCCGCTTGGGCGGAACATAAACCCCCAGGTTGGTTTAAAAGGAGCTCACTGGCATCGCGGCCCACGGGACACCACTCGGCCCCGGCACGGTGGTGCCCCCGAGTTGGTTAAGACCCTAAAGGCTTCGTACCCGGCTGAGTCACCACTTGGGCGGAACACAAACCCCCAGATTGGTTCAAAAGGAGCTCACTGGCATCGCGGCCCACGGGACACCACTCGGCCCCGGCACGGCGGTGCCCCCGAGTTGGTTAAGATCCTAAAGTTCCGTACCCGGCTGAGTCGCCGCTTGGGCGGAACACAAACCCCCATGTTGGTTCAAAAGGAGCTCACTGGCATCGCGGCCCACGGGACACCACTCGGCCCCGGCACGGCGGTGCCCCCGAGTTGGTTAAGACCCTAAAGGCTCCGTACCTGACTGAGTCGCCGCTTGGGCGGAACACAAACCCCCAGGTTGGTTCAAAAGGAGCTCACTGGCATTGCGGCCCACGGGACACCACTCGGCCCCGGCACGGCGGTGCCCCCGAGTTGGTTAAGACCCTAAAGGCTCCGTACCCGGCTGAGTCACCACTTGGGCGAACACAAACCCCCAGGTTGTTTCAAAAAGAGCTCACTGGCATCGCGGCCTACGGGACACCACTCGGCCTCAGCACGGCGGTGTCCTCGAGTTGGTTAAGACCCTAAAGGCTCCGTACCCGGCTGAGTCGCCGCTTGGGCGGAACACAAACCCCCAGGTTGGTTCAAAAGGAGCTCACTAGCATCGCGGCCCACGGGACACCACTCGGCCCCAGCACGGCGGTTCCCCTGAGTTGGTTAAGACCCTAAAGGCTCCGTACACGGCTGAGTCACCACTTGGGCGGAACACAAACCCCCAGGCCGGTTCAAAAGGAACCTGACGACGCCCCGCTCTCAGGTCACCCTCCGGGGTTCACTCCCGGTCCCCGCGCTGGGGAAGGATTACTGGTCACCCTCGGCTGGCCAAAGAAGGCACGCAGACGTCCATCTAAAATAGCGCGACGTGCCAAGGTAAAAGTTCTACACTCCTTTCGCTTAGCCGATGCGGGGCGCGCAAGCTCAAGAAGTGTGGAGGGCATTTGATGGGGCCAGTTGACCCCACGAAAAATAATTTTTTTGGACGGCCCCAAAGGCTCTGACTCTAACTACAGCGCCGTCCAGCGTCGGCCTCCTGCGCTAGCGTCGGCCTCCAGCATCGGCTTCCAGTGACAGGCCCTAGCGCCGACCCCCGAGGCCGGCACATCAAAGGCCAACACCCGCCAAGGCCGGCCACGGCGTCTCCAAGCTAGCCGGCCCCGACGTCTCCACGCCAGGCGGCCCCTACCTCTCCAGGCCAGCCGGCCCGGCACATAGCTGGCCGGCCACGGCGTCTCCAAGCTAGCCGGCCCCGGCATCTCCACGCCAGGCGGCCCCTACCTCTCCAGGCCAGCCGGCCCCGGCACATAGCTGGCCGGCCACTGGCGTCTCCAAGCTAGCCGGCCCCGGCGTCCCACGCCAGGCGGCCCCTACCTCTCCAGGCCAGTCCGGCCCCGGCGCATAGCTGGCCGGCCACGGCGTCTCCAAGCTAGCCGGCCCCGGCATCTCCAGTCCGCCGAGTCGGCCAAGGCCATCCCAGGCAGGCCCGACTCGGCCCCGGCGTCTCCAGTCCGCCGAGTCGGCTGAGGCCATCCCAGGCAGGCCCGACTCGGCCCCGGCGTCTCCAGTCCGCCGAGTCGGCCAAGGCCATCCCAGGTAGGCCCGACTCGGCCCCGGCGTCTCCAGTCCGCCGAGTCGGCCAAGGCCATCCCAGGCAGGCCGACTCGGCCCCGGCGTCTCCAGTCCCACCGAGTCGGCCAAGGCCATCCCAGGCAGGCCCGACTCGGCCCCGACGTCTCCAGTCCCGCCGAGTCAGCCAAGGCCATCCCAGGCAGGCCCGACTCGACCCCGGCGTTTCCAGTCCCGCGAGTCGGCCAAGGCCATCCCAGGCATGCCCGACTCGGCCCCGGCGTCTCCAGTCCGCTGAATCGGCCAAGGCCATCCCAGTAGGCCCGACTCGGCCCGGCGTCTCCAGTCCGCCGAGTCGGCCAAGGCCATCCTAGGCAGGCCCGGCCCCCGGCGCCTCCAATCGAGTCGGCCAGGGCCATCCCAGGCAGGCCCGACTCGGCCCCGTCGTCTCCAAGTCCGCCGATTCGGCCCCACACCGGCGCTGCCTTGCGGCAAGGTAGGCCCCAGCCATCTTAGGATGACCCAGCTCAGCCCCAACAAGACGGGACCCCCGGTTCCCGCCAGATCAGCCCCAGCGATTCAAAAATCCGTTCCTCTGACGCGCGCCGCCCGACAGCACCTGATGCGCGCCGCCTGACAGCACCGATGCGCGCCGCTGCGCCAACATGCGCCGCCCGATAGCGCCAGATCCGACAATTCAACGGCCCCGTCGGCTGATGGACGCAGACCCACGTGATCCTGCCAGCGTCAACCCCTATAAAAGGATAAATTACATCGAAAATCGGGTACGCACATTTACGCACTCGATGCCCTAACTCTCAAAGGAACTATCTGATCCTTCTGAGATCTCTCCCTCCTCAAGATCTCTCTCGAGCTCCTTCTCTGCTGTGACCTCTGTCACTGACTTGGGCGTCGGAGGGTCTCACCGGAGACCCTCTCTGGTCTTGGGACTTCTTTGTAGGCAATCCGGTGAAGAAGAAGAGCCTCCGTTCCCGGCGTCCAGGAGGGGTGATCGAGCGTCATCACCACCTAATCAGTTCTCCTTGCATATACTCTTTCAAGATATGTTGTGAATTACTATGCTTCCCTAATTATGACCACATAACAAATTTTTGATGGTTTTTTTAAACTAAGAAAGGAAGCTTCTTAGGATTGCTTCACTAAAGATAATGTGAAGTGGCATGAGCAAAGAATAGATTTAATTAAAGTACATTTACTTACAAAAGACAATGCATTCCCTTTCTAAACTATCAAATCTGGCAATAATTCTCTCGTTAAGAATTTAAACATGAACTGTGCAAAGCCTAGTGGCCTTGAGAGGAATCCCTAAATACATCCTTAAATCATCTACTCTTTGAATTCCCAAAACATTGGTTAACTCCATAGACTTCTTCATATTTACTGCTTGTCCAGACTGGGGGCTTTTGAGAAAGTGGATAATCATCTACAAATAGAAGATAAATAATTTGAGGACCCATCCTCTTTGGATGATAACCAACTTTCTGATGATTATTCATAGCTAGATGTAAGCTTTGAGTTTACATCTCAGAGCATAAAATGAAGAGATATGGCAATAAAGGGCATCCTAGCTTGTTGAAGGCCCATTTGAGAGTTATGAAAAATAATAAAAAAAAGAGTTGGAGAGTCATTTATGAGATATGAAAAAGGAGAAGAATTTGTATATCCTTCATCCAACCATAGTTTCAAAGAAATGCATATGAAGTACGTTCTTAAATAGTTCTGATCAATACTATCATAAGCTGCTCTATATCTAGTTTGATGGTCATTAAAGGTCCATTGTGCTGCCTTATGTAAAGAATGAATTGTTAGAAATCTATTAACAATCTATACAATATTGTATAGAATTAATAGATAGGATCTTTATATTACCTTCAGCCATTGCTTATGATCTACCTCTCAAAGATCTGAATCAGGATCTTGATCTTCCTCTCGTTCTGAATTAGCTGCAGATCTATCTCTTGAGATCTTGATCCACCGCTTCGAGAACCTCTCAGGATCTTGATCTACCGCTTCGAGAACCTTGATTGAGTGCTTCCAATCAATGAGCTATCGCACATGATGGTGTATGCCCTCAGGATATGCTCTTGATCAGGGACCCAATATCTCTGCTTCCTTCTGGTTTTCTCTCGATGATATTATGTTGTAGAAAATCTTAGAAGGATCTCTATTTAAAGAGATGTCTTAACTCCTTCCACCGCCTACTCCCATCAAAGTAGGCGTTTAAGCGTTTAACACTATTTAAAGAGATTTCATTGCCACTCATTAACTAGTGGATGGCGTTGAAAATTATCCGCAACCGATTAAGCTATATCGCAATAAAATAGGACCATCTATTAAAACGGGATACTACATTCTCCCATTTGGTCCGTATATTTTATCTTAATCCACAATTCTCAACACTGAACAAGAAACCAAATACATGAATCATAGCAATAGGTCCTCTATAATTGAGTATTATCTTATATGTATTACAATGCATTCAATTTCTTTATCACTATTCCAAATGTGACAACATAACATAATGAATAAACTATATGTTTATTCAGAGTCCAAAAGAAAAGTTGTCATTTCTCGAAAGTCAAATAATGTGTACACTTGAATGAGAAATAAACAAATAATTGAAATAAGAGTTTCTTTATACAAATTGTTATCCATGCAATTATATCATGGAACCAACTCCCATTCGTACCACATGATCCTTGAAATTCTTAATTGGCATGCCTTTAGTCAAAGGATTAGCTATCATCAATTCAGTGCTAACGTGTTCTATGACCACTTGTTTTTTTTTTAACACGTTCTCTTATGGCTAAATACTTAATGTCAATATGTTTACTTCGACTACCACTCTTATGTTTTTAACCAAAAATACAACAGTTGAATTGTCGCAGTACAGTTTAATTGGCCTAGCAACAGAGTCAACAATTCTAAGCCCTAAGATGAAACTCTTCAACCATACACCCTGCGATGTAGCCTCAAAATAAGCAACAAACTCTGCTTCCATAGTAGAGGTAGCAGTCAAAGTCTGCTTTGCACTCCTCCATGATATGGCTCCACCAGCTAACATAAATATAAATCATGATATTGATTTCGAGAATCAATGCAGCCAGCAAAGTCCGAATCTGAGTAGCCCTCTATCTCCAAATGATCAGTTCGTCTATACATGAGCATGTAGTCCTTGGTCCCTTGAAGATACCTCATAACCTTTTTAGCAGCTCTCTAGTGGTCTAAACCTGGATTACTCTGATATCTTCCCAACATTCCTACTGCAAATGCAATGTCAGGTCTTGTGCAAACCTGATCGAGCATACATTAGGCTTCCAACAACTAAAGCATATGGAATGTTATGCATCTGTTCCCGTTCAAGTTCATTTTTAGGGCACGGGTTCAAAGCGAACTTGTCCCTTAACTATAGGTACAACACTTGGTGAACACTTTTTCATCTGAAATTTCTCCAAGACTTTATTGATATAAGTTTCTTGAGACAATCCTAAAATGCCTCGAGATCTTTCTCTATGGATCTTAATGCCAATAACATAAGATGCCTCACTTATATCTTTCATATCAAAATTTTTGGAAAGAAATTGTTTTACCTCATATAGCAACCCTTTATCATTGGTTGCAAGTAGAATGTCATCCACATATAGAACCAAGAAATAAATTTTGCTCCCACTAACCTTCTGGCATATACATTGATCCATGATGTTCTCTTCAAAACCAAAGAAAGAGATCACATCATGAAATTTTAGATACCACTGATGTGAGGCTTGTTTCAATCCATATATGGATGATTTCTTAAGCTTGCAAACCAAATGCTCACTATCACCAGAGGAAAATCCTTCAGGCTGTATTATGTAAACCTCTTCCTCTAGATCTCTATTAAGGAATGTAGTTTTTACATCCATTTGATGTAACTCAAAATCAAAATGAGCTACCAATGCCATAATTATTCGGAGAGAATCTTTCTTGGATACAGGAGAAAATGTCTCAGTGTAGTCGATTCCTTCCCTCTGAGTGAATCCTTTGGTAACGAGTCTTGCTTTATATCTTTCAATGTTGCCTTGTGAGTCTTTCTTTATTTTAAAGACCCATCTACATCCAATGGCTTTTATACCATCACGCAACTCAACAAGATCCCAGACTCGATTAGATGCCATAGACTCCATCTCGTCCTTCATGGCATTGTACCACAAGTTTGATTCCTTAAAACTCATGGCTTGTGAAAACGTTTCAGGATCATTTTTGGCTCCAATGTTATAATCAGATTCATGTAGATACACAATATAATCACTAGGATTTGTTGATTTCTTTATTCTAGTTGATCTTCTTAATGTTGTGTCAATGACCTCTTGAGGAGTATCTTGCACAACTGATTGTTGATGAACAACATGATCTTCTAGATTACCATCAGCTTATGAAATCTTAATAACTGGTTGTTGAGTACTTATTTAAGTTTGAGGAGTGCTATAAATAACAACCAATCCCTTACTTGAAATGGAAGCTGAAATATCTGAATGATCTTTCTCAGAAGAAGCCAACTACTGAGATTGATCACTCCCACTGATCAAGTCATTCTCAAGAAATTTTGCATTTCTTGATTCCACAATCTTAGTGCTGTGAGATGGACAATAAAATCTATAACCCTTGGACTTCTCAGCATATCCAATAAAATATCCACTAATAGTCCTTGGGTCTAGTTTCTTTTCTTGTGGATTATAAACTCTTACTTCAGATGGGCATTCCCAAACACGTATATGTTGCAAACTTGATTTCCAACCTTTAAATAACTCAAATGGCATTTTGGAAACAGCCTTGGTTGGAACTTGGTTTAATATATATGCAGCTATTTTAAGAGCTTCAGTCCACAAGGATTTAGGTAGGTTGAAGCTAATAATCATGCTCCTTACCATGTCCAATAATGTTCGATTTCTCCTTTCAGCTACACCGTTTTGGTCAGAAGACCCAGGCATGGTGTATTATGCAACAATTCCATTTTCTTCAAGAAATTGAGCAAACGGACAAGGTGCTTGTCCATTCTCAGTATATCTACCATAATATTCTCCACCTCTATCTGACCTCACAACCTTAATTTGCTTCCCGCATTGTTTCTATACTTCTGCCTTAAATACCTTAAAGGCATATAATGCTTCGTTCTTATTATGAAGCAGGTAGAGATACATATATGAATAGTCATCAATAAATGAGATGAAGTATACCATACGAGTCCATATCTGGGCTACAGATATTCATATGTATGATATCTAGTACTTCTGAACTTCTCTTGGCATCTTTTTTGGACTTGTTGGTTTGCTTGCCCTTTATGCAATCCACACAAGTGTCAAAATCAGTAAAATCAAGAGTATCAAGTACTCCATCTTTTACTAATCTTTTAATTCTCTCAATGGAGATATGACCTAATCTCTGATGCCACAAAATAGAGAAATTCTCATTCATAACACATCTTTTCGTACCAATTTGGGCGTGCATCATATTATAGGAGGTATTATTTTTTAAATTAATTTGGAAAAGATTGTCGGACAATGTACCATTCCCAATAAGCTTAGATTTATAAAATAAATCAACATAGCTTTTATTAAAATTAAAGGAATATCCTATTGGTACAAGCCTTGACACTGAAATCAAATTTCTAGAGAAACTTGGAATATAAAATATTTTTTCAAATCCAAAACAAAACCAGAATCTAAAATAAGTCTGCACGTCCCAATCGCTTCCACATGTGAACCCATCTTGTTTCCTGAATAGATGCTTTGTTCACTTCCCAATGGTTTCCTTTGATTTAGAAAACCCTGCAAGGTATTTGAAACATGGATTGTAGAACCAGAATCAATCTACCATGTGTTATGACATATAACCAAATTGGATTCATGACATACGAATAAGGTTAGAGTACCTTTCTTGTCAAGTCAAGCTTTGAATTTGAGACAATCTTTCTTTATATGCCCTTTCTTCTTGCAAAAGAAGCACTTGTACTCCTTCTTGTTTTCTGTATGGATGGGTACTTTATCCTTTCCTTTGTGTTTGGCTTTAGGAGCTTTAGACTTTCTATGAGTGACTAAATGTGAACTTTCTCCCATTTCCAAAATCAGCCTCCCTTCCTCTTGATCACACATGGTCAGAAGTTCATTAATTGACCATTTGTCCTTATGTGTGTTGTAAGATATTTTGAAGGAACTATACCGCTGTGGGAGTGAGCTCAAAATAAAGTGCACCAAGAAAGATTCTGACATCTCAACCTCTAGAGATTTCAATTGAGCCGCAATGTCTCTCATCTTCATGATGTGCTCACGCACACCTCCAACAGTAGTGAGCTTCATTGATGATAATTTTGTCATTAGGGTGCTAGCCAGTGCCTTATCTGAAGACTCAAATTGTGCATCAATAGCCTTCAGAAGTTCCTTGATATTTTTGCACTCAGGAATTGAACCACGTATACTAGCAGAAATCTTAGTACGTATGAATATCATACTGAGGCGATTAGATCGCTCCCATCGTTTATACGCAGCAATCTCAGCCTGAGTGTTAGTAGATATAACCGAATGTGGTTCATCCTTCCTGATAGCATAGTCATATCCATGCATCCTAATTGAAGAAGAATTCTCTCCTTCCATAATTTATAATTATCACCACTTAAATCGAGAACATCACATTTCATATCAGAAATATTAACAGGCAAAATAGTTGCATAAAAATAAAAATTATGTTCATGTAACTGAATTTGAGGCATATAACTTGATGTCATGTCTTACCAATGTAAACATGTGAATCAATAACATATAATAACTACCTATGGGCTAAGTTATTATACTTAAATAGACTCATTAACTTAATGATGTGACTAACAAATCATATTCCTTTCTTAATTTCTGTGGGTAATTAAGAAAATAATTTGTTATCCTATCCTAATTAATTATATCAGTGCAATAAAAATTCTTATGGGAAAAGATTCATTGCATTAATATAATTAATCACAATTAATGTCATCTAACCTTATGTGATCTTTGCAACTTAATATATAATTTTGATTAATTAAAGATGCTGTGGCTACTCCTCAATTAATCAAAATTATATTGATCACATGACATTGGAATTCTATTATATGCATATAGATTAACCAATTTAGTGATCTTAATCAACATAACATTTCCAAATCAAGATCTGAATTAATCAAATTGGCCAGGCCAGTAAAGAGAAGTGGGGGTTCCCCGTTGCTTTCCTTAGGTCAGTCAACGGAACCAATTAAGTAACCATAATCTCTTTACCTTTTTAGACACCAATTGACCAATCAAACCTTGAAAGGATTTGCACTATGATTTTTCACACTACCACCAAATAATTTTATTCATACATAAAATAAATCTAATATGCAAAATAGGAGATAACATATCAATTATCTATTTAATGAATTTTTAAAATTATCATCTTAAGAAAATTTTTTTGTTAAATAAAACATGTCCGACCGTAGCTCATTATTCCCTTGGGCCAGTCTATGCAAAATATCGTAGGCATAGAGACTACTCAGGAGGTGTATTTTAATAAAAAAATTTAAACTTAAGAAATAAATGATAAAACCAATCATATCACATGATATACCAAAAAAAAAATTTAAACTTAAGAAACAAATGATGAAACCAATCATATCACATGATATAATATTAATAGATAATAGCATGCATTTAAAATTTAACCAATCCAATCTGATTTTAAATCCTGTGAGAAAATCGAAAGACCCATAGGCGAGAAAATCGAAAACCGCATAGAATAGGTCACGTTTTCTCTCTTTAACAGGTCACCGCCATGTGGTTACGAAAGTTACGTTTTCGATGTTTTTCCTCTCTTTACGTTTTCGCTCCGCTCAAGTTCCGTGAGAAAAATCAAAACTTGACGGAAGAAAATTGGAACGGCCAGGGAAAATCGGAACAACAGAGGAAAAACGGCCACTGTAGATTTGAACCTGAGATCTCTGCAAGCCCCTTTTTTTTTTTAATGCCAGAGATAAACCCAAAAAATCCATGATGCGATAAAATCGAAAATGCACGGAATTCTTTCCTTTAATATGAATAGAATTTACCGCATGACCCATACGTTTCCGAACAGGCAACATTTTCTCTAAGATCCTGTTTATAAGCTATAAATTTGTCGGTCAAAGTTCCAAAAGAATGAAACGTAAGCTATAAATTTGGCCACTCAAAATTCCGTGAGCAAAATCGGAACGAAGAACCGAAGAGCAAAAATCAGAACCAAATGTGGAATTAAAAAACCGAAGAGTAACCACCACAACACAATTGATATTATCAATTATATCAACGAATAAAAGAAATAAATTTGGATGGTCTCAAATAGACTTCATGGCAATCTATTAACTCTCCCGATATGTAGGTAGTTGGATAAAACGCACCAAGATACTACCAGTAGCCTCTCTTTGGTGCGTCCTTAATATCCCTACCACACGTCCGTTGGGGTACTACCAATAGCCTCCCCTTTGGACTATCCCTATGTGAGAGAAATAGAGACCAAAAAGCCTACGAACAATAAAATAATTAGTTGTTCTCCAAGATTAAATTAGATCCCAAATTAATCAAATCTGAAATGATGGAACACTTACAACAAAAACATACCGCTTCGAGAACCTTGATTGAGTGCTTCCAATTAATGAGCTATCGCACACGATGGTGTATGCCCTCAGGATATGCTCTTGATCAGGGACCCAATATCTCTGCTTCTTTCTGGTTTTCTCTTGATGATATTGTGTTGTAGAAAACCTTAGAAATGATCTCTATTTAAAGAGTTGTCTTAACTCCCTTCTACCGCCTACTCCATCAAAGTAGCGTTTAAGCGTTTAAAGAGATTTCGTTACCACTCATTAACTAGTGGATGGCGTTGAAAATTATCCGCAATCGATTAAGCTATATCGCAATAAATAGGACCATCTACTAAAATGGGATACTACTGAATAACCTCTTTAGCTATGATATAGCATTGTTAAAAATACTCCTTCTAGATATAAAGCTGATTACTCCGTAGAAACAAGCTTACAGATAACCTTCTATATTCTAAGCGTGATAACCTTTGCAATAATGTAATAAACTATGTTGCACAAACTAATATGCCTAAATTGATTAGGAGAGGTTGGATTCTTGCATTTGGAAATCAGCACAACAAAGGTTGAGTTCCATGCTTGGGCCATCCCATAGAGCCAGCTATTGCATGTGTTGTTTGGACTTTGGAGGCATCAAGAGCATTAGTGTTTAGGATGGTTTGCTTGACTTATCGAGTGGCCAGGGATAACAACATTCTAAAACTCATCGAGATGTTCTCATGTGAAAAAGGACTGTCAAATCGAGGCTTTGTTTTCAATGCAATTTGTTGGTTGGTTGCAACTCGCTGTACTGAGGAGTTCTCCAATCTCCATCTCCTCTATTTTATTCTTGAAGACATCCTTCGTCACATAAAATCCATTAGTTGATAGCTTTCTCTCCATAGAAGCCACTGGTTAGCATTGAAACTTCAAAGTTGTTACTAAATTGCAATAAAACGATCACTTAGAGAAGTTAACTTAAAGGTTGATTGTTTTCTCTATAAGAAAGTGCCTTCAAAAATTAATCACCAAAGCCTAATTCCCAATGAATGCATGTCCATAGAGAAGCCAACAAACAGTTAATTTTTTAAGTAAATTGGACATCAACAAGGGGCAAAGAACAATATAGACTTCTAGTTTCTGTTCTCAGCTAACTGGCGTATATGTCGGGCCCATGGCCCACTTATTCAGTCCATTAGGACAAAAGGGAGCGCTACTTCTTTTTCTGTCCAGATTTATTCTCTCTCTTTTTAAAAGGAACATTCGTCTGATAAAAAGATGAGGAGCAGGTAGCGGGTATTTTTCTTTTTTTAGGAGCATGGATTGCTAGGGGAAGAGAAGAAAGGGCTGCTGCTTGGTGCTTGACTATGTGGATGGACTTTCACTCCAGGAATCACGTGAAGGTGTTGCAAAAGAAGAAGAGGGGGAGAAGAAGAAGGAAAGGAAAGAAAATAAGGAGGTAACGCATGAGACCGTATTTTTTGGTAATGTAATCCTTATATCCCTATTATTCTCTTGTGATTGTTTCTCAAGTCCTGGCAAGAGACTTTGAGATTTAGATATTTATTATTATATAGTGGATCTTCTTCTCTATCTTGCTTTTGGTTTTTATCCTTTATCTTGAAGGAATTTTTCACGTAAATCTTGATATTTCTGTGATTATGTGGTTTGCGCATTTTATTTATTATTCTGCTACGGTCTGCTAGTATTTATTCGTACATGAATTCTTTCCCTTCAATATATTCTTAAAAGTTTATACAGGACGGACTTCTTTCTTTAAATTTTAAGTATTTATCACGCCTATTATAATAAAAAGAGTAATCACTAAATGCATCATATATGTAGAGCCTGATAACCTTTAGAAGAGTATATGGTACATATCAAACGTAAAAGCATGGATCAAAAGTTCCCATCTCAATTGCTCCTTGGCAAATATCGTCATAGGAAGCTGCAAAGAAGGTACTCAATAATGGAACAGAATCAAGCCATGGAAATTTCCTCTAATCTATTTGTCATCGTCTTCCACAATGGCCATTATGTTATACCACCGTTTAAAATATTTGGCTAACTTTCCATGTCTTCTCTCATTTATTTATTTATATAATTATTTTAATAACAATAAACGACAACAAGATCGTTGTCACCACACCTAGGCCTTCCACATACCATGGGCCTCATTGGCCGCTAGTAAAACCTATTACAATATATAAACTAATCCACACAAAAGTCCAATCCACTGCAACATTTAAAATTAAGATACTTTAAGATAAAAGAGTGACCAATGCTTTCAAAATTATTGGACGTCGATATCTTGACAACAAATTTCTCTCCCTAACAAGTAACGGAGAGAGAAACTTCCTTCACCAAATAAAAGTTAAGCTAAAATATATTTTAGTTCTCAAACTTTTAATTATTGCACAATAATCTCCTAGCTCTTCATCGTTTCACATTGTAAGGATTTTTATTATATCATCTATAATCCCAACCAATCTTTTTAACTTAGAAAAGAGTCCCTTGTGGACTTATTTAAAGTAGAGTGGGAAATAATTTGATTGCCGAATGGACAAATGATCCTGTGCTAAATGGCCTCCACCATGAAAGAAGCATCCATAAGTGCTGATTCAACACCTATGGGATATTGATTCGGCTACTAGGCTCAGTGAGGATATCTTGGAGTAAAAGAAAGAGCTGGCTGGCCTTCCCTTAAAATAAATGGAGTTCAATTAGTACAATCAAGTGATTGAATTGACTCGATTCTTACTTTTACTTGGCATAGGAGTAGGATATAAAGGTGGAGTTATAAACCATATTACAGGCTACTTCTAACTAAGGTATATTATTGGCTACTCATATGGCACTTTTAAATTTTATCTGAAATTAATTTTTGAATTTTTGTTTTTAATCCCTTGCAAATGCCATTCTTTTTATATTTATAATGTGTAGATCATAACTGCATCTAATAACTATTTAGCAACTTCTATTTAGTTTTTAGAAACTGCTAAAAACTTTTCTTCAATTTATGATAATTCTTCATCGGCTTTGTAGTTTAAATAACTATACTTCGGTTTTTTTTGTTTACGTATCCTTCTCTTTGTTAAGATTAGTGTGTTGGTTGATGAGGATTGAAACCGTTTAATGTTCTTTTTAGATTAGTTGACCAAAGTTAATAATTTAGCTCGTTCTAATTTGAGCACATCCTTAGTAAATTTTTGGTCTAGTAATTAACTTCTCATTTTATTTTTTATAAGGCCAAAATATGATGCCAATAATACAAACACAACACATACACACACATATATATATTGTATTTACGTAGAGAGAGTTGGACTTGACTATGTTTGTATATAATCAAGCCTAAATCCAGTTGCCTTTTCTATCATTAAATTTTGAAGCCAAAAAGCTACTCATTAATTATTATTATTTAAAAAAAAAGAGATATTTACGAGATGAGACAATACAACTCACACACTATGTGATAGTATAAAGACATGATATGATAGCACAAGAATATATATTCTTATAGCAGTATAAGGATATAATATACTGATAAGATATCCTTCTACTACTATATTACATATATCCTTGTTGCTATATTATATCCCTTTGCAACTCTATCATATCCCTGTAACGATATGTTATATTCTTAGGCTACTATAGCATATCTTTCTGCTAGTATATCATATATCTTTGCACTATTAAATTACATCCTTGATACCAACATATGGTGTGTTTTTATGGTAGAGGCGTAAACCTCGTTATTCTATTTATTCTTTTTTTAAGCAACTAATAGTGGTTCATAGATGGTTTTTGGTTCCAAGATCATGTGAATCTAATGATAGAAAATGAGACTGAATTTGGATTTGACTACATATAATATATCAAGTATGTGTACGTATGTATGCATTTGTGTATATGTGTAGGATAAGCCAAGTATAGAATCGATAATCTTTTCCACACTTGAGATTTCTTAATCTTAGGATTCGTGAACTACGTAGGTCCAATGATGAAGGAGGTGATCGGATTTAGGTTTAGTTAAGATAAACTTAATTACATTCAAATATAGCTAAGTTTATATCCAATCATTTGCTCCATCTTTAAATCCATACAATTTATAAATTCTAAAGATGAAAAAATGAGATATATTTAAATTCATGTATATCAAGGATGAAAAAGATAATTGGATTCAAGGATTTTGCTACATTCCAATATTTGCCCCTCTTTATAAATCTCAAAAAAAAAAAAAACTCTTTATACGAATTTAAGAATAGAAAGATATTAAATTTTAAACTTAATTATATTTAAATATAATTATATATATACACACACTTAGCCTAATAATCTCAATAAAGTATTGGCTTTAGTTGACATCCTTTCAAATTTAATTATGGGAAGAAGCTTCCAAGAAAGTGCCCAATAATGACTTTGTCTCGTACAGCTAGTCATCATCTTAGGGAATGGCTTTTAAATTATACCATCATGTAAAATATTTGACAGACTTTTCTTGTTTCTTTCACCCTTTTATTTTTTTTTATTATTACCTTTTTATTATATTATAGTAAATGACAACAAGATCGTTATCATCGCAGCTAAGTCTTGCACACACAATCAGCCTCATTGGTAGCTTGTGGAATTATCATTAATTCCTCCACCAACCCAATCCATTGCAACATTTAAAAAATATTTAAGACCGAAGGTCGACCAATGCCTTCAAAATTGATGATCTAATCACCAAATTTCTCTCTCTAAAAGTATTGGAGAGAGAAACTTCCTTCAACGACTAAAAGTCAGACTAAAATATATTCTTAGTCCTTTAATTATTACTCACTAATCTCTTTCCTTCAATAACGTTGGACGTTGCTCTACGCATGGTATCAGTAAAAATTAATAAAACAATTAATATATTCTAACATAAGCATATAATTAAATTGACAAAATAACATAATAATTATTGCATCAATTTTTTTACTGTTCGTTTTTTTTTTATTTTTATTATTTTTTTTTTTTTTTATTGACGGTATCATTCATGTACGACAGTAACATTATAGAATTCATCGAATCGGAAAGTTTGGGGGGTCAAAAGATGTTTTATCACAAAAAAATTACCTCCCGTACGAGCGCGTTTCACGGGAGAACTTCGTCACGCTGGCAACGAACGTCGGGCCGGACCTGGAATCTTATAAAGCCATCGTGCGGGCGTCTGGACGCGGACGCCATCGTACCAACCAAACTCCGTCCAAACCCCCACGGATTTGGTAATGATTCGGGTCACGGACTGAGGTACGCTTGGCCGATCAAATCTAAGGTTGCGTTTAAAATTTAAAATTTTTAATTAATTTAATTAATTAATTAATATTTAAAAATAAAACTTAAAAATTAATTAAAAATTTAAAAATATTTTTAATTAATTTAATTTTTTAATTAATTTAAATTTTAATTAATTTTTTTATTTTAACTATTTTTAATTTATTTTTTATAAATTTAAAATATTAATTATTTTTTTTAATTTTGTTATTATTTTTTAATTAAAATTTTTTATAACTATATTTTTTTTATTTTTATTTTTATTTTTTTTATTTAATATTTTCTTTTATATAGATGAATAATACTATTATTTATTTTGTTTGGAGATATGACAAGATAACAGCGGAGAGAAGGAGAAAGAGAAAGAAAGAAGGAAATGATTTTGTTTGAAGGAAGGAATAATTTTTTTTTACAAAAGAAGTAAAGATAATTTTATCAAAAGAAAAATTTATTAGATTATAACAGGTAATTTGGATAACTACCTTTCCTAAGAAAATCTGAATGGTAATCCAGATTATCACTGAAAGATAGATTGCCATTCAACGTTTTATCTTATAGAACCTTTTTAAATTACTGATAATCTATCTGTTACCAAACGTCCTTATCCCCGAGGTGATCCCATTTGAGCGGAGTTAAGGTCAAGATTTATCTTAATTGTGTTAAATTGGTTTGTTCCATATTTTTAAAGCAGATGTGAATTTTAATAGAGATCGTAGGAGGATCTTAGTTTAGTTATTATTTAGTAATATCATTTTGAATTTTAGGTAGTGTTTGATAGAAAAAATATTATCCATGGATAAGTATACGGGATAGAGTTTATCCCCTGGTTATCCCTAGGGATATTCCTTGACTATCCCATTGATCATATCAAATGCAAAAAGGTAAATCTATGGGATAACTTTTTTTTACTTTTATTTGAAGGATAACCAGTTATTCCTGCATTCTCTAGGGAATAAATTGAGGGGATATCCCATGATTAACCATAGTTAACCATGGATTATCCCTTTGGTTAACTTTATTCCCAGCTATCCCTTAGGTAGTGTTTGAAATAGGAGATAAGAGGGGATATCCAAGGGATATCCCCTCTTATTCCCAAAAGCTATAACTATAAGGGATAGCTGGGAATAAAGTTAACCAAAGGGATAATCCATGGTTAACCATGGTTAACCATGGGATATCCCCTCAATTTATTTCCTAGAGAATGCAGGAATAGCTGGTTATCCCTTCAAATAAGAGTAAAAAAAAGTTATCCCATGGATTTACCTTTTTGCATTTGATATGATTAATGGGATAGTTAAGGGATATCCCTAGATAACCAGGAGATAAACTCTATCCCGTACACTTATCCAGGGATAATATTTTTTCTATCAAACACTACCTTATAGTTATGGCTTTTAGGAATAGAAGATATTCCCTCTTATCCCCTATTTCAAACACTACCTTAGATATTGAGAATTTGGGTCACAATAATTAAAATATGATTTAAATTACGAGATTAATTTTTGCATTTGGATAATAATCAAAGAGGTGCACGTCCGATATAAATGGCCTTGCAATTATTTTTTCAATGTTATCCTCTTGTTTTAAGAAACAATTAATATTTATAAGATAGAAGGGATAAATGCATCATTAATGCTAATCATTGTAGCTAAAAATTAATTACCATATATTCTGACGGAAGAGGAAATCCAGATATTACGTTGGCTTTGACCATCGTTGCGATTTGACCGGGGCGGCAGGCACAACATCTTGGAATATATATTCGCATAGAAATAAATATACGGAGAAGAGAAGTTTCGAGGGACACGTAAAGGCGCTCACGCCGCCCAATAAAACCGCGAGCGCCTCGCTTCGCCTCTATTCGTTCTTTTTATTCGCAATAAGCGACGATCATTGGAGGAGGAGGAGGAGGAGGACGAGGAGAACTGGCGACGAAGTGAAGAATTCTTCTTCCAATCCAATCCAATCCGGTAACCAAACCCTAACACGACTCTTTCTCCTTCCTTTCTCGTAGATATTTCGGTGTGTGTCGAATCTTTGCTTTATTATGGGGCTCGGATCGACGGGATTTCCGGTCCTTTATGCTGGGCGAATCGGTTGCTAGGGCTTGTGCGACATCGATCGGGCATGAGATCTTGATGCTGGAGTTCCTAGGTTCGAGGTTTTTTCAAGGGAAGATTGGTGTTTTTGCGTTTAGGTTTTGTCGGAATCTTGTCGGTTGCTGTTTAGATGGGGAAAGGAGGACAGGATCAGGGGAATAAGGGCGGATTGGAGCGCCCGACCTCCGCCTTCCCGGCCTGGGCCAGAAGCATTCAGGAGTGCGAGGCCGAGTTCGGCGTCTCCGCCAGCGAGGGCCTCCGATCGGATGAGGTCTTGAAGCGCCGTGAGATACATGGCTTGAACGAGCTCGAGAAGCACTCCGGTCCCTCGATCTGGCAGCTGGTTCTTGAACAATTCAATGACACCCTTGTCCGGATCCTCCTCGTGGCCGCCGTGGTGTCGTTCGTCCTCGCTTGGTACGATGGGGAGGAGGGTGGTGAGCTGGAAATCACCGCCTTCGTGGAACCGTTGGTGATCTTTCTTATACTCATTTTGAACGCCATCGTTGGGGTCTGGCAAGAGAATAATGCCGAGAAGGCACTTGAGGCACTGAAAGAAATCCAGTCAGAACATGCTATGGTTAGGAGGAACGGGGAGTTGATCCCCAATTTGCCTGCAAAAGAGCTCGTTCCAGGAGATATTGTGGAGCTTAGGGTTGGGGATAAGGTTCCGGCTGATATGAGGATCCTGTATCTCATAAGCTCCACTTTTAGGGTAGAACAAGGATCTCTGACAGGAGAGAGTGCTGCCGTGAATAAATCTAATCACCGCGTAGATTCTGATGATGCAGATATCCAAGGGAAAGAGTGCATGGTCTTTGCAGGCACCACTGTTGTGAATGGGAGCTGTGTGTGCTTGGTAACCCAGACTGGCATGAACACAGAAATAGGCAAGATACACTCACAGATCCATGAAGCTTCCCTGAGTGAAGACGATACACCCTTGAAGAAGAAATTGAATGAATTCGGTGAGGTCCTCACAACTATAATTGGTGTAATTTGTGTTCTGGTTTGGCTCATCAATGTCAAGTACTTCCTTACATGGGAGTATGTTGATGGCTGGCCAAGGAATTTCAAGTTCTCTTTTGAGAAGTGCACATATTACTTCGAGATTGCTGTGGCTTTGGCTGTTGCTGCAATTCCTGAGGGCTTGCCAGCAGTGATTACTACTTGCCTGGCACTAGGCACACGGAAGATGGCACAGAAGAATGCTCTGGTCCGGAAGCTGCCAAGTGTTGAGACTTTGGGATGCACCACTGTCATCTGTTCTGATAAGACTGGTACACTGACAACCAATCAGATGTCAGCGGTGAGGCTTGTAGCCATGGGGCGATGGACGGATACTGTTCGGAGCTTTAAAGTGGATGGTACTACATATGATCCTTATGATGGGAAGATCCATGACTGGCCAACTGGTAACATGGATGCAAATCTTCAAATGATTGCTAAAGTCGCTGCTGTTTGCAATGATGCAAGTGTTGCACACTCAGGGCACCAGTTTGTTGCCAGTGGAATGCCAACAGAGGCAGCATTGAAGGTAAGAATCCACAAAATCATTTTCTTCACTGTATATTTTTCTTTATTAATGCCCGTTTAATAGCAATGGAGCGTTTAAATGTTTTTTTTAAAAACAGTTCATTGTTTGTGCTCTAAGGCAGAATGACCCTGCAATGCTAGATTATGTTGGTCACCTGTTAATTAGATATAATGATAGCAGATGTTTCTATATTTTATTTCATCACAAAAGAAAACTAGATGTGAGAAGGGTTGTGGAATGGATCACTGAAAACAATTTTATAACATTTTCCTTGTTTTTGTAGACGAACTCATGTGATATACCATGCTTTATGTTAAAAAAAAAAAATCATGCTCCATTTTCATTGAACGTATTGATGGAAGGTAGTTTCAGTGTTTGACATTTGTATATTCTAAACCTTCTGCAGGAAATATAATTTCACACTTATTTTCATTGAGTATACAAAATGCAATTGATCTTGTTGACTGATTAGGGTTTCTTCATATACTTATCCAATCACCTCAGGTTCTGGTTGAGAAAATGGGACTTCCTGGAGGGTGCGATTCTTCATCTTTAGAGTCCACAGAGATATTAAGTATGTTAAGAGTCCTCATGCCTGATATTTTTAATCAATTATGAATATTTGAATTGTATAGTTGCATGAGAAACTATATAATACTTTTCTTATTGATTAAAATCTCAGGATGCTGTCAATGGTGGAATGGAGTTGCACAAAGGATTGCAACTCTTGAGTTTGACCGCAGTCGAAAATCAATGAGTGTTATTGTGAAATCCAAATCAGGAAGCAATTCCTTACTTGTGAAGGTACACTATCTTCTCCTCCATTTACTAATCAAAATGTTTTTATATTAGTTCTTTTTCTTTCGTTCGGAGCATGAAGAAAGTCTTTTAAAGCTTTCGTGCTATGAATTCTTACTATTGTTAGTTGGGTTGTGCAAAATGGTCATGTGGAGCTCTCATATGATAATCTTGAGAGAAGGGCTTTGCTTTTTTCACCTTTTTTTTTTTGTGGGAAGGGATCAGAAGACTACTTATTTGCTCATATAATTGAAAAGGGAAAAGAATAGATTTAATAGAGATATAAGCAGTCCAAGGTTTGGGTTTGAGATATTAGGATTTGTTTTAATTTAAGGTTAGATGAAATCGAGTTTAGAGTTCAAACTTAAAGAAGTGTTTAAGTCAGATCTAATATTGGTTGAATACAGAACCTGAATTTTGATGAAATTCATAACTCCCAGACATATTGGGTCCTCAAATAACATGAGCCACGTACAGTGGAACTGTTATGCCTAATATATTATAAAATCATCATCCTTTTGCAAGGTTGTTAAAAGGAAAGGGAGCCCTTAAGTTGACAAGATTCTATATTGCATGAGGTGTTGGATACTAGAAGGGTGCTTGCCTAAAGAAAACGAGACAGTAATTTATGAAAAGTTCAATAAATGTGTTAGAAGTAAATACTATTTGTATGCAAAAATAATACAAACATCTCAAAATTAATTATTCAAGTTTCAAATTTCTCAATCATAGTCATCCTAAACATTAGATATATGTTCTGCGTCTTCCAAAATATTAAATGATTTCAAACAAAATCTGCAAAAAAATGACTATCTAAATTAACTACAAAGTTCCAACATGTGAGAAAAATATCACTAAGCAAAAAATATTTGATGTTTCTGAAAAACATATAGCACAAATAGTAGAACTTTTAACTTCCTAGAGCAGCCCTTTGTCTATAAGGGCTTCAATGGACCAAACTAACCCTCAAAATAAAGCTTACAGAGTTCTAAAAGAACAACCAAAAAGGGATAGGAAGAATAGTGATTATCATTAGAGAGGCACTCACCTGAATGACTTACTTTGTCCCAGCTGCTTGCTTAGTCATTGCCTTAGTAAACCGACCTTACCAAGGGACTATTTTGAGGCGTTCGGGTGTTTCTTTGCCTCACATGGATACCTAGACGAGTACCGTTAACAAAACTGCTTTTTTACATGAATTTTACTTCAATAGAACTCTCTGGCCAGTCTTTAATTCATCTTGTGGAAAGGAACCATGAGCAATCTAGTGGCTAGAAAGCACTCGGTAGTGGACAAGGAGAAGGTATGTGCAATGCACATGAGGGGAGAAAAAAGTAGGGGGGAAAGCTGCTCAGAAAAAGGGGGGGGAGAGGTGGTTTGCAGATGTGGGTTGAGATGAGATTGAAAGATGCAGACATTGAAGTAGGAAGGACTCTTGTTTGGAAATCCTCCAACCCTAACTTTATATTTTCATTTTTTTGAAGCTAAGATTAGTTTGCCTATCTCCTATTGCCTTATTGGAGAAAGATGTGACTACTTTTTCAGTGGTGCTCACCTAATTTAAAAACCTCATTAATCCTGAAAACATCCTCCATTATGAGAGTGAGAAAAGGGGTGGGTTTCTAAGTTCTATCCTTGATGCCTGCATGAAGGATTGATATGTACTTTTTATTTTTCTCACTGTTGGTACCTGTAGGTTTCCTTTTCATTTATTTGATCAGATTTATTTATATTTGCTTGGATTTTAGCAAGTATTGTATTGATTATCAAAAGAGAATATGATGATTTTGAAAGTAATTTTTTTTTCTATATCAATCATTTTTCTTATGAGGCTTGGACTGATTTGGTAGCTTCACAAACTTTTCAAGTGCTCAGGAAGTGTTGATTGATTTTTAAATTTCAATTTTTGTTTTAAGATGTTAATGAGACATCAACAGAAACATTCTTAACACAACATATATTAGTGGATTTGTTTGAGTTGTTGACCATAGGATCCAATCAACCAGCTATAAGAATTGACTATGTAATTAGAAAAAAGCTTCTTACTCTTCAGAGAAGAGAAATGATTCCCTACTGTTACTTTTTTTTTAAAAAAGTTCAAACAGAGAATTCAGCTTTTTTGATTGCCTACTTGGCTTTCAGCCAAAGCCTGATAGAGGTTTTGCATCTCTCGTAGGCTTCATGGGGGATGACGGTATACATACAGTATCACTTTGCAGATTGACCCGATCTATATTCTTGATGTTAGGATTTGTCATAAATTCAGGTGTTGCATACACTCTTCGTGTGTGTCAAATATAACATAAGCCAGTATGGTTTGAAAATATATCAAGTATTTGAATTACTATACATGCAATACAACTATTTTATTTCAGTGTCCAAGCGATGAATAGGTAACTGTTTTAGTATGTTGCATCAGTTTGTAGAGTTTAGATGCACCTTCAAATATTTCTTTAATGACTTATATTTTTCTCAAAGCACCGTATGCTGGCAATTTAATGTGTTAATGGTCCCTCCCAATAAATAAAATAAAATAAAAACACATACAGAAAGGAAAAATAAAAAGACAAATTGATCTAGTTTCCTTGGTAGAGCCTTTTTGGTTAATTCCTTTAGTTTCCTCAGCAGTAGTTTCTATCGGCAATGATGAGTGTAATGGATCAGTTTTATTCATTCTTGCGCTTGTTTACCATTGCATTTCACAACTATTGAATGATTTGACATCTTCATCATGTCATGTTTTCAAAATTTTCTGTAGTCACTTTGTTGTGACTAGCAAATGAGCCTCTGGAATTAAAGCTGCATTTTGCAGGGAGCTGTGGAAAATCTGCTGGAAAGGAGCTCTTGCATTCAGCTGCTTGATGGCTCAGTTGCGCTGTTGGATGAAAGTACAAAGGGTCTTATTTTGAAAACCCTTCATGAAATGTCAACTGATGCTTTGCGCTGTTTGGGGTTTGCATACAAGGATGATCTATCAGAATTTGCAACTTATGATGGTGAAGACCATTCAGCTCACAAGCTTCTACTTGACCCATCTAACTACTCTTCGATTGAAAGTGATCTCATTTTTGTTGGCCTGGTTGGGTTGAGGGTAGGGGAACCCCAGCTTGTTTCATAGCTTGACCACCATGCACCTTTTTGCTTGCATCTTCTGAAATCTGTTTGTGCATTGACCAACATGTTTACTGTCTTATTTTCAATTATTGTAGGATCCTCCACGAGAAGAGGTCCACCAAGCAATTGAGGACTGTAAAGCAGCTGGCATTCGAGTCATGGTGATAACAGGAGATAACAAAGAAACAGCGGAAGCAATTTGCAGGGACATAGGTGTCTTTGGACCTGCTGAAGACATAAGTTCGAGGAGTCTCACAGGGAAAGAATTTATGTCACTCACTAATAAAAAGAAGTCCTTCAAAGTCAAAGTGGTGGTCTTCTCTTCTCTAGGGCTGAACCAAAGCATAAACAAGAGATTGTCAGATTGCTGAAAGAAGATGGTGAGGTGGTTGCAATGACGGGTGATGGGGTGAATGATGCTCCTGCTTTGAAAATGGCTGACATTGGTATTGCGATGGGCATTGCTGGAACTGAGGTATATATGCCATTTGCTTTCTTCTTTTCTTTTTATCTTTAACTTTCCATTCTGTTTTTCATGGAACACCTTATGGTCTCTTGATTATGTGTGATAGAACGTTAAATATAATTTCCATGATATTCTAATTATGGAAAATTCTAAGCAATGCCTATCGACTTAAAAAGGATACTTGAATGTAAGAACTTCATCCTGCAACTCTATATCATATGCTATCTTTTTTCTTATATGCTGGATTTTCAATTTATAAAGCATTTTCTTGAGTTGGAATGCTATTATTTTTGAATTTTTCGAGGTGAAAAAATGATTTTCATGAAAACCTTCATATCTGTCGGTTTCTGGGCTTGCTCTTGCGTAAAATTGGTGCTGGCATAGCATTCGGATGGCATGGTGGGAAACTGCTTCGGTTGATCCCATGCATTGGTGCAGGTCATTTGTGACAAAAGGTACACGTGTTCATTTTGGAACATGGTCATGTGATTGGTCACAATCATGTAGAAGTAGAAAATGAAGGGCACAAAAGGAAAGATATTGTGGTGTAGCTCGTAAGAGACTATTTTATCCAGGGATTGTTCTTGTTATTTACAAGAGGATCATCTAGAGCACCATAATTTAAGGTTGACTCCTAAATTTAGACTATAGTAACCTAATCAGGGGTATCTTAACTCCTAAGCCAATTATCATATCCGCTTGATAGGGAGCCTGATGTAATCTCATGGAGATTGGGTTGTGGGTTACTTTGTTAGATTCCAGTGAAATTGTGCATTAGACTCTCAAGAATCCAATTCTTTTATGCAGGACTAGCAACCAGAAATGTGCTATGCATGTTTAAGGAAAACAATAAGAAAATACAAGTAAAGATTAATATGTTATATTTAAGAGAATAAAAAAAATGAAAACTGAAAATGAATTTATAAAATTGTTATAAAAGAAAGAAAAAGTAAATTAGAAAAATGAAATCCAATGATAAGTATCCATATTCAGATCTTCTACTTGAGGCCTTCTGATTTTTCTTCTAAACATAGCGGGAAATTGAAACAAAAATAATGGCATGGAATGCTAATCATGGCAAGGAGACATGTCAATAGATGGACTTGAGCTAACAGATCGGGGAGAAAGAGGTTCAATTTTTAATTCAAAAATAAAAGTGTGATAGGAACTTGGATTGGAGTGAGGGGCTGAATTGTAGAAAAAGAGGGAGACCATTTATATTTCTTAACAAAAAGGACAGAATCAAGCTAATTACAGATGGAGAATCTAATCTATTTTTTCCCCAAAAAATATGGTGAGTAGAAATAAAGAGAAAAAGGGTTTGTTTTCCCTTTGTTTCATAACATTTTTTCATGTGAAATCCATTTTAGTATTGAAGTAACATATTTTTTGGATAAAAGTTGATAAACAAAATCAAGGGTGAATATTCTGCTATTTTGAAATTGATTGTTTTATGATATCAAACACATTATCATCTAAGCTGGCACTAGTAGCATTGTTGTGTGGTGTTTGTTGTTGTTTTTATTTTATTTATTTTATTTTCCATTTGGTGGGGGGGGGGGGGGGGGGTGTGCTCTGTATCTTTATGATACTAGAGATGTGCTTATGGCAGCTATATTTTCTCTCTGCCTTTGAGCATGAGATGGCAGATAACTCACTGGAAAGTAACACAATGGCTTCTGTTTCAAATCTGCTGTGCTATTGGATATATTGCTTTTGTTGAGATAAGCATGACATGGCAGTTGGACTGTTTGTAGGATGATTGTTTTGGTTAATGTTTCATCTTTTTGCTTTTTATTTTGAGGCATTTTCTGGGTCGATGTTTTTCCCGATAATAATAGAAAGAGCCTTTTCTGAATCAAGGAAAAGATTATCTTCTGTTTGTCTTATTCATCCTTTGCTCCAGCTATTTTTATTATCCTTTTAACAGTCATCTATTGTTCTTCCAGTTTTCTTATTTTCTGTTGCTTCAGTTTTTTGCTTTTGTTTTTAAGTATCCTCTAATGGTCATCTATTTATTATAGGTTGCTAAGGAAGCTTCAGACATGGTGTTAGCTGATGATAATTTCAGTACAATAGTTGCTGCAGTAGGTGAAGGAAGATCAATATACGATAACATGAAGGCTTTTATAAGGTCTACTTATTCTCATGAAGTTTGTTATGTCTATTCTCACACCACATTTAATTAATTATCAATCTGAGCTTTAAATAGATCTCAAATATCTCAAATAGCTTTAGACAAAGAAATTCAATGGTGCAATTTTATGATTATGTAATACTAATAATGTAAATAAATCAGATGTTGGCATGTATGTTAATGAATGTATGACCATAAATTGTTATCTTAATTTGGATCTTGAGAGTTGTAAAACAGTAAGTGTCAACTCTGCACCATACTAATCTTCGTATATTAAAAGATTATACAAAATATCTAACTTTGATGTAAACAAATACATGTAACAATTAGAAGACTTGTATCTCAATGAGTTTCATTGTAAATTTGATGTAAACAAATACATGTAACAATAAGAAGACATGCATTTCAATATAGTTTTGTTAGGGATGGCAATGCTTAGCCCATTTAACCTGTTTAAGTTGATTCAACCCATTGCCGGTGAAGTTAGGTTACCTATTTAATAAAATGATTAGGTTTGGGTTTGGATTTTTGTATCTGATAAACCAGTTGGGTTTGGGTTGATGGATTTTTTACTTGACCTGCATCTTACCTGACCTGCATCTTACCAGATTGCTGCCCTTATATTGTTGTTTGTGGATCCATATTTGGTTGAACACATGGATACCTATAAAAATGTCACATGCTGCCATTAGTAAAGGAGGTTGCTCTAACAGTAGCTCCTTTCTAAGTCTGGGTCGATTTGGGTGGACTACTTACTGTGAGCTTAAACTGTGTGTCAACAGAAAGGTAGGCTTTTCTGACAAATGGTTTGTCATGCTGAGTTGTATTGTAGGCCTTTTGCCTTGCTCAAAGTAAAATGTCTCATGCTGCCATTAGTAAAGGAGGTTGCTCTAACAATAGCTCCTTTCTAAGTCTGGGTCGATTTGGGGGGACTCCTTTTTGCAAGTTTAAACTCTGTGTCAACAGCAAGGTAGGCTTTTCTGACAAATGGCTTGTCATGCTGAGTTGTATTGAGTCCTCTTGCCTTGCTCAAAGTTTGCTTGGCCAAAGTGTTAGCAAAATGCATGCGGGTTGACATCATCCGGATACAGAAAATTGCTTGATTCTTTTGTGGAACCTTCTCAATTTTTGTGTTGAATGTTGAGCTCATGATGACCTTTGCATCACTTTTATCTCGCTGTCTTGTCTTATATACTGCGATATTGGCACTTTTCTTTTGCTACTGGAAGAATTTTGGTTCACATGACTTTTGGGTATATATATTATTGAATGAGCAATGTCTTTCAACATCTTACTGAACTTTATTTCACACAAATTTCTGATGATCATGCATCAGCAAAGTTATCTGATGCTTGTTAGTGAACTGAGAAACTATTTTATGGGCTTCAATTTTAGTGAAGGAGTCATTCTCTATTGATCTTGTTCTATTTACCAGGGGTGTGGACTTAAGAGGTGTTTGGTTTATAGTAATTTACCTTGATAATTTGAAATAATTTGAAATTATCATATAAATTATTATGTCTAGATGCCAATTATTATGTTTGGCATTTAGACATAATAATTTGAGCGATAATATTTGATTCCAGTAATTTAAGATTATCATAAATTATGATAATTCAATATCTATATAAAAGGTGGGTATTTAAAATTATTATTGTATGGTAATCTTAAATTATACTCTTAATTTTCATATAAATATTCAATAATACTTAATTTGATTATATGTTTAATTTACACTAAACAATATTTAAATATAATATTATATT